>PVIY010010013.1:0-70348 GCA_004026745.1 Myrmecophaga tridactyla | reverse complement strand
TGAGAAAGATTTCATAATATTCAAATATAAACAGAAATGGAAAGAATTCATCAACAAGACACCTATCCACCAAGAAATACTAAAGAAAGATTTCAGCCTGAGATGATAATACAAGAGAGAGTGGCTTACAGTATTGTGCAGAAATGAAGACTATAAAAAAAAGTACAACACAATAAAAGGATAAAATGGCTGACGTACTTAGTAATAATACTGAATGTTAATGGATTAGAGTCCTCAATCAGAGGACACACACTGACAGAATGGATAAAAAAAAACCAACAAAAAACCATGATCTTGATCCAGCTATGTGTCATTTATAAGAGACTCACCTTAGATCCAAAGACACAAACAGATTGATAGTAAAAGGGTGGAAAAAAGATATTCTGCACAAGTAGAAGCTACACTCAAATCACACAAAACAGATTTTAAATGCAAGAGTGTTATAAAAGACAAAGAAGGACACTATGGATTAATAAAAGGGACAATCCACCAAGAAGAAATAATCAGAAATATTTGTGCCCCTAAACATGGTGACCCAAAATATATAAGGCATACATTGGCAAAACCAAAGAGACAAACATATGTCTTTACATTAATAGCTGGAGACTTTAATAAACTAGTCTTATCAATAGATGAAACATCTAGAGAGAGGAACAATAAAGAAACAGAGAGCTTGAATAATACAAGTGAATGAGACATTACAGAAATATACAGAACATTGCATCTCCAAACAGCCGCATATACATTCTTCTCAAGTGTGTATGGATCATTCTCCAGGATAGACCATGTGCTGGGTCACAAAACAAGTTTCAGTGAATTTTAAAAGATTGAAATTATACAAAGCACTTTCTCTGACCATAGTGGAATAAACCTGGAAACAATATCAGGCTGAGAAATGGAAAATTCACAAATGTATGAAAGTTAAACAACATATACTCTTAAACAATCAGTAGGTCAAAGAAGAAATGACCAAAGAAATCAGTAAATATCTCTAGAAAAATGAAAGTGAGAACAAAACATATCAAACATTATGAGATGCACTAAAGGCAGGATTGAGTAGGAAATAGATAGCACTAAACACTTTCACTGTAAAAAAAATAAAATAAAATCAAAGACTTAATTGCACACCTGGAGGAATTAGAAAAAGAACAGCAAACTAACTCCAAAGCAAACTTAAGGAAAGCAATAATAAAGATTAGAACAAAAATAAATGAGTTTGGAAATTAACAAGCAAGACATAATTCACAAAATCAAAAGCTGGTTCCTGGAGAAGAACCATAAAATTGACAAAACCTTAGCTAGACTTATGAAGAAAAAAGGAGAGAAAACTCAAATAAATAAAACAGAAGTGAGAGAGGGGACATTACTGGAAAGTCCACAGAAATAAAAAGGTTCAGAAGAGGATACTATGCCAACTAATTAGACAATTAGATGAAATGGGCAAATTCTTAGAAACACACAACCTACAATGACTCTAGAAGAAATTTCTATATTTCAACAGACCAATTACAAGTAGAGAGTGAATCTGTCATCAAAAACTTACCAACATGGTGAAGGCATGACTATTTACTTATTTTGGATTGTATGATGTGCAAATATAACTCTTTAAAAATGAACAGAGAGAAATAAGTGCTAGTGAAAATGTGGAGAAAGAGATGTACCTCTTCACTTGGTAGGGAAGCTAAGAGGCACAGCCCCTCTGGAGGGTAGTGTAATGGTTTCACAGAAGGTTAGGGGTGAGTTTGCCATATGACCCTGCAAGCCTTTTGGCTAGGTATATAACTGAGAGAACTGAGAGTGGGGACATGAGAGGGCATTTTCACACTGGAGTTTATGGTGTCAGAGTTCGTGATTCACAATGGATGTAGGCTGCCTAAGGGCACAAAGACTGAGGAATGGAAGCGGGATCTGTGAGGTATACATAAAATGAACTACTAAGTGGCTGCAAGAAGGAATGAAGTTGTGAGGGATGGAACTAGGTAAATGAAACTTAAGGGCAGTATGTTGAATGAAATGTCAGAAAAAAAGAGAAATATTATCATGCCTCACTCATATGGACTAAATATAATATACAAACTCAGAGAATTGAAGTTGAGAACATGGGTTATCAATTTGGGGCCTATAGTAAAAGGTCCTAGTTTGTAAGCATCTATAGCAGTCACATCCATTCTGGAGTTTTAACAGTTATTTCTATATTCTGAGGTACTAAGCCATTGATGTATAACTTGGTCATTCTCAAAATCTTTGATCATTGATGTGACACATGAGATTCAGAGTTAGAGCTTTGAAGCTATGAAAAGCATTGCCCCATAAAGCAACTGTTTAAAAAGTTTAAAAAGTGATCAGACTCCAACTAGAGATATGAATGAAGCTGATCTGGATAGGACTAAGGTAAATTAGAATACAGGGTAAAGGCTGAAGTGGTCCAAATTTTAAAACTTCAACTTCTGTGTAAGAACAAGAGAGATGCTTATTTGGTACAAAATTTATATTTTGAGTTGCACATTATATAATTTAAGTTGTATGGTAAGTATATTTGAACATCATAATCACACAGAATCTTGAAAAGGGTATGAGATCTTGTTGGTTTGTAGAGGTTAGTGTTATTCCTTGATTTATCCCAAAGTAATTTTGGCAGAGAATGAAAGAGAATTTGCAAAGTCCCCTTGGGGGACTGGGGAGAAAGGAGAAAATATTAAACTTCCCTATCTGGGGAATTCCTGATGTCCTCACAAGCAGTGGGGACAACCAATTCAATAGGCTCCCTTGATCTTGGGGTTTGACCATACGAAACTTATTCCTGCAAAGGAAAGATAAGCTTACTCAAAATTATGTCTAATAGGCACACCCAGAGAACTTTTTTTGTTGCTCAAAAGTGGCCTCTCTCTCTAAGCCAAGTAAGCATGTGAACTCAGTGTCTTTCCCCACCCCTCACCCCATGAAGGTCATGTTTTTCAGGGGTGTAAATCTCCATGGCAATGTGGGACAGGATTATTGAAATGAGGTGGGACCCAGTATTGTAGGATTTAGAAATCCTTCTTGAGACAAAATAGAATTTCAGTGGCTGAGAGATTTCAAACAGAGTTGAGAGGTTATCCTAGAGGTTATTCTTATGCACTATATAGATATCCCTTTTTACATTATGGTGTATTGGGGTGGCTAGATGGAAGTACTTGAAACTGTTGAACTGTGTTCCAGTAGCACTGATTCTTGAAGTTGAATGTATAAGTATATAGTTTTTACAATGTGACTTCGTGATTGTGAAATTTTTTTGTCTGATACTCCTTTTATCCAGGGCATAGAATTAAAAATAAAGAAAACTGAATAAATGAATAATGGGGGCTTAAGGGGCAAAAAAGTAGGTAGATTGAAATATTAGTGGTCAATGAGAGGGAGAGGTAAGGGATATAGGATATATGAGTCTTTTCTTTTTCTTTTCATTTGTTTTTCTGGAGTGATGCAACTGTTCTAAAAATGATCATACTGATGATAACCAACTATATGATAATATTATGAGCCACTGATTGTATACTATGGAACGGTTTGTGTGTGAATATTTCTCAATAAAAATATTTAAAATTAAAAAAAAACTACCAACAAGGAAAATCTCAGCTACAGATGGCCTCACAGGTTAATTCTCATAGTCATTCCAAGAAGAATTAATATCAATCCTGCTCAAATTCTTCTAAAAAACTGAAGAAGAGGGAATGCTATGAAACTGACTTTATGAAGTCAACACCATCCTAATACCAAAGCCAGAAAAGATGCTCCAAGAAAGGAAAATTACTGACAAATTTCTCTTATGAATATAAATGCAAAAATCCTCAGCAGAATTTTTGCAAAATTGACCAACCACACATTAAAAGATTCATACATCATGATCAAGTGGGTTTTATCCCAGGTATGCAGGGTGATGTGGCACACACAAAAAAACAATGTAAAAAAATGTAATATATCATATTAACAAAATGAAGGGATTAAAAAACATGTGACACTCTCAATTGTTGCAGAAAATGCAGTAAAAACACTTTGAAGGAAAAGAATGGAAGAAAACTTTCTCCACATGATAAAGAGAGTATATAAAGAATCCACAGCTAACATTCTTAGTGGTGAAAGAGTAAAGCTTTCTTTCTAAAATCAGGAACAAGACAAGGATGCCCTCTGTCACGACTGTTATAAAATATTGTGTTTGACATCTTAGCCAGAGCAACTAGGCAAGAAAAATAAATAAAAGTCATCCACATTGGAAAGGAAGAAATAAAATGTTCACTATTTGCAGATGACATGATGCTGTATACAGAGAGTCCAAAAAAAACCTACATCAAAGTTACTAGAGCTAATAAATGAATGTAGCACAGTGGTAGAATAAATGAGCAACACAAAACTTAGCAGTGTTTCTATACACTAACAATGAGTAGTCTGATGAGGAAAGAAGAAAAATTCCATTTTCAATAGCAACTAAAAGAACAAAATATTCAGGAATAAATTTAGCTAAGATGTAAAGGACTTGTGCACAGAAAACTACAAAACATTACTAACGGAAAGTAAAGATGCCTATTTAGGAAGGATATTACATGACCATGGACTGGAAGACTAAATATCATTAAAATGTCAATTTTATCCAAATTGCATTGCAGATTCAATGCAATCCCAATCAAAATTCCAAGAGCCTATTATACAGAAATGGGAAAGCCAATTATCAACTTTATTTGGAAATGTAAGGGTCACTGAATAGACAAAAACATCTTAAAAAGAACGAAGTTGGAGGATTCACACTGCATGATGTTAAAGCACATTACAAAGCTACAGTGATCAAAACAGCATGACATAAGGATTATATTGATCAATGGAATTGAATTTAGAATTCATAAATATACCCTCACAACCAGGGGCAATTTATTTTGATTAAGCTTTCAAGTTCACTCAATTGGAACAGAATAGTCTCTTCAACAAATGGTACTGGTAGAACTGGATATCATATCCAAACAAAAGAGGACTTTTATCTCACACCTATACAAAACTCAAAATGAAATGGATCAAAGACCTAAATATGAAAGCCAGAAATACAAAACTCCCAGAAGAAAATGTAGGGATGCATCTTCAAGATTTCATGTTAGGTAATAATTTCTTAGACTTTACACTAAAAGAAAATGCACTGAAAGAGAAAAAAAAAGAGATAAATGTGACTTCCTCAAAATTAAAATATTTTTTGGTCATTGCGCCAGTGTGAATTTGTGGTGGACCTCAGAAAAGTCATGTCCTTTAATCCTCATTCAATATGCTGGCTGGGAACTTTTTGATTGTTCCCATGGAGATGTGACCCACCCAACTGTGCATGGTAACTTTTGATTAGATGATTTCCATGGAGTTGTGACTCCACCCATTCCAGGCGGGTCTTGATTACTTTACTGGACTCCTTTAATAGAGGAAGTATTTTGGAGAAAGCATCAGAATGACAAGAAAGCCATGAGAGAGCGACTAGAGCCATGAGAACCCACATAGTCAGAGACTTTTGGAGATGAAGAAGGAAATGCCCTTGGGGGAGCTTCATAAAATAAGAAGCCTGGAAAGAAAGCTAGCACATGTTGCCAGTTTCCCACGCACCTTTCCAGTTGAGAGAAACCCTGAACATCGTCGGCTTTTCTTGGGTGAAGGTAACTTCCTGTTAATGTCTTAATTTGGACATTGCTATAGACCTGCTTTAATTGGGACATTTCCATGGCCTTCAAACTGTAAACTTGCAACTTAATAAATTCTCCCTATTAAAAGTCATTCTGTTTCTGATATATCACAGTCTAGCAGCTAGCATACTAGAACAGATTTTGGTACCAGAGATGCTGCTGTGGTTTGCAAATACCAAACATGTTGGAACGTCTTTTTAAATGGATAAGAGGAAGATCTTGGAAGAGTTGTCAGGTGTTTGATAGAGAAGGTCTAGAATTCTTTGAAGAGACTGTTGGTAGAAATGTGGACTCTAAAGATACTGCCAATAAGGTCTTAGACAGAAATGGGGAACATGCTATTGTAAACTGGAAGGTGAGTCTTGCTTCAAAATGGCAGATATCCTGGCAAAGTTGACTAATGGCTTTGGCTGGAAGGTGGATTTTAAAAGCCATGAACTTCTTAGCAAAAGGATATTTAGCAAAAGTGATTTCTAAATTAATGTGGAAAGTGCAGCCTGGTTTCTCTTGGCAGCGTATAGTGAAATGTGACAGGAAAGAGATAAGCTGAGAACTGCACTCTTGTGTACAAAGAAACAAGAAATTGATGTTTTGGAAAATTCTGAGCTTCCAGGAAGGGAGATCCCAGAGAATGTTGACCCACATGAGGATTTGGTCAAATGTGTAACCAATCAGCCATTTCAGAGAAAGCCAGGATTGGAGAAATCCAGGAAGAATTCTTGGAAACTCCTGCTGTCTAATGGGCATGACCCTTGTATACTACATATGAAATCAACAAGAGTGCTGCAGGATCTGTATAAACAGAGCTGCTGCCAGTCTGGACTCAGAAGCTCACAAAAAGGACAATGTGAAAGTAAAATAACTTCAGAGGCAGAACTGTGGAAGCTAAAGTCTAAAGTCAAGAAACCTAGGACCAGGAGAGTGGACTCGCCCAAGTACTTGGAGAGGGTGAGTTTGCCCCAAAAGCAGAGGATGGTCTTTCCACCTTGCAGCAATGGAACAGTTGTACCATCTCAGGCCTTGGAGAAGGTGAAGATCATTCTTTGGAGATTGGGGAGATCCTGGCTGCCACCACATGGAGGGGTTGAGTGTGTGCTCCAGAGATGGCAGAGAGCCTGGGCAAAGCCCAATGTTTGAAGAGGGTGGAGCCAAGAAAAATGTGGTCTCCCCAGTGTCCCTCAAACTTGCATTCTAAGAGAGGCAGGCCTCTGTGTAAGCCCTTGGAAAGGGTAAGATTGCCACTTTCTAAAGATCTGAAGATAAGACCAGTGTCCATCAACTGATAAATGGTTAAAAATATGTGGTTTATACACAAGATGAAATATTATAGAGTTGTAAATACGAGTGAAATACAGATGCATAAACAGCATGGATGAACCTTGAAGGCATTACGTTGAGTGAAATAAGCCAGATAGATAAGGACAAAAATTGCATGATCCCAATGTTATGAATTAATAAGCAAACTCATAGTCAGGCTGTTGATGGTTAACTTGTACAGAATTTCTATTTAGGCTGATAGGAAAGGATTGGAAGTGGTTGGTTATGATGGTGTCACATTATTGTGAATGTAATCAGTAGCACTGAAATATATAGGTGAATGTGAGTAAAAGGGGAAACTTTAGATTGCATATATTACTAGAATAAAAGTTAAAAGATAAAACACAGGACTATACAATACAGTGAATTCTGTTGTAAATAATGGTCTATACCTAATAGTATAAGCACAAGAAGGTTCTTTCATGAATTATAACAAATGTGTGATACTAATATAAGGTAGGAAAAATAGGGTTGCATATGGGAAAATTAATCTAATATAAATAATAGATGATAGAAGTATTTTAATAATCTTCCATCAATTGTAACAAAAGTTAAAATTAGTTAAAATTAGTCAATTATTAGGGTGTACAGGTGATTCAGTGGTAGAATGCTCACCTTCCATGCAGGAGACTGGGGTTCAATTCCCGGACCATGCACCCCTACACACAAAAAATAAAAGTTAAAAAAAAAGTTAGTAAAATTATTTAAAAAGTGCTATCATCAATTGTAAGAAATGTTCCACAGCAATGCAACCTGTTGGTAGTGGTGTGGTGTACGAGAATCCTGTGTTTTAGGTATGATTTTTTTGCAAACTCACAACTTCTCTAATTAAAAACAAAATCTTAAAACAAAATTTCAAATAAAAACTATCTTCCCTTATTTCATGGGTTTCTCAGAGATTTAAAAAATTCATACACTTTCTTTTAACCTATGTGGTATCTCCAGAATTGGGCCTGAGTAGGAACCAATAGCCCATGCTTAATTTCCATCTTCTTAGGAGCTGTATATCAAAATGTTTTTTTCAGAAAGTCTCCCATAGAAAGGTTTTTACTTTTCTTATAGCTGATATTACCACTACATAAGTTTTGTCCATGTTCTCACTTATGATAGAAATTTTCTGTTATTAAAAATGCATTACAAATATTCATCTTAATTGTCGAATAATATCCAATTGGATAATTACATTTATAATTAATGTAAGCATTTCCATAGGTTTGGTCTCTGAACTGCATAATGCTTCTTTTTGTTCTTTTATAAATAATATGAACATTTTTATCTGCATGCATTAGTTTCCTGTGGTTACTGTAACAAATTACAGCAAGTTTGTTGGTTGAAAACACCAGCAAATTTGCTGGCTGAAAACCACAGAAGTTTATTGTCTCACAGTTTTCTAGGCCAAAGGTCTGAAATCGGTATCAACAGCTGAAATGATGGTGTCAGCAGGGCTGTGCTCCCTCGGGAGGCTCTGGGAGAGAATCTGTTCTTGCTTCAAACAAATTCTGGTTGCTTCTGGCATCGTTTGGTTTGTTGCTGCATCACTCTAGTCTTCAACAACTTTATTTGCAAACACTCTATATCTACCAAACAAAAGCTCTCTGCTTCTCTCCTCTTCCCATTCCCTGGTAACATTTAATCTACTTTCTGTCTTTGAAATTTTGCTATGTCATCTCATATAAGTGACGTCATACAATATTAGTCCTTATTCGCCTTGCTTATTTCACTCAGTGTAATGTTTTCAAGAGTCATTCATGTTGTAGCATGTCTCAGAGCTTTATTCCTTCTTATAGACAAATAATACTCCATTGTGTGTATGTACACATATTGTTTAGCCATTCACTTCTCACCGGGTGCTTTGGTTTTTTCCATCTTTTGGCTATTGTGAATAACACTGCTATAAATATTGGTGTACAGTATTCATTTATATTTAAGACCTTGTTTTCACTTTCTTTGGTGTATTAGTCATGGTTCTCCAGAGAAACAGAACCAGCAGGGTATATATATATAAATGGGAATTGGTTCACACAAATAGGGCAAGGATTGGCGAGTCTGAATTTCATAGGCATAGGGCAGGCCACAGGTTGGAAAATTGTTGAAGGTGAGATTGCATTCCCCAAGAGAGGATAGCTCTCTGAAGTACAGATAGAAATTATTCTTTCTGATTGATGAAATCCTCAATTCGCCCTTTAAGACATCCGAGTGATTAGATGAAGAGACTTCTTGCTGAAGGCAATTTCCTCTGTTGGTTGTAGATGTATGTAAACAGCCATCGATGAAACCAAATAACAATTCAGATCCAACTACAAAATATCCTTGCAAACATAATTATGCCAGTGCTTACTTGACCAAACAACTGACACTATGACCTACCCAAAGTGATGCATGAATTTAACCATCACATTTGGGTATATACTTCGGAGTGGAATTTCTGGGTCATGTGATGATTCTATACCTAAGTTTTGAGGAACTGTCATATTGCTACCCACAGTGGTTGCACCATTTTACATTACCAGGAGCAAAGCACCAGAGCTTCAGTTTCTCGTATCTTCTCCAAAACTTCTTATTGCCTGATATGTTTTGCTTGATTGTTTGTGGATTTTTTTATATCATAGCTATCCTAGGAGGCATGAAATGTTATCTCATTGATTGATTTGCATTTCCCAAATGATAAATTTGATGGTGAGTATCTTTTCATATGCTTATTGGCCATTTGTATATCCACTTTGGAAAAATGTCTGTTCAAGACATTTGCCCATATGTCAATTGGCTTGATTGTTTTTGTGTTGTCATGTTGTAAAGTTCTTTATTCTGGATACTAAGCTTTTATCTGAGTGTGGTATGCAACTATTTTTTCCCCATTCTGTAACTTGTCTTTTCACTTACTTGTCCTTTGATACACAGGTGTTTATAATTTTAATGAAGTACAATTTATCTATCATTTCTTTGTTCCTCCTGCATTTGGTGCCATATCTATGATCATTGCTGAATGCTAGGCCAGGAAGACTTGCTCCTATGTTATCTTCTAAGAGTTTTATGGTTTTAGCCCTTTTATTGAGGTCCTTGATCCACTTTAACTAAATTTTGTATGGTGTGAGGTGGAAGTTCAACTTGATTCTTTACATGTAATATCCAATTTTCCCAACATCATAGGTGACAAAACTATTCATTCCCTATTGCGTGCATTTAGCATACTTGTTGCAAAATCAATTGGCCATAGGTGTATGAGTCCGTTTCTGGACATTGAAGTCTATTCATTGGCCTATTTCTCTATTTTATGCAAGATCCATACTGTTTTGATTATTGTGGCTTTTTAATAAAATTGATTTCCATAACTTTGCCTTTCTTTTTCAACATTGTTTGGCCATTCAGGGCCGCTTGCAGTTCCATATGAATTTAAGGAATCAAGATCCTTAATTTAATCATATATGCAAACCTTTGCCATGAAAGGTAACATTTACAGTTTCTAAGGATTAGGACCTGACATAAATGAGGCCCATTATTCAGCATACATTGATCCATTTATATTTTTTCTGCATTTTTTTTTACTCTCAAAATTTATAAAACACTATCATTGGGGATAAACTTAAAGCCCTGAATTATATTACTATCATGTTTTCCAAAGCCATTCTTATTTACATCCCTTGTAGCAAGGGATATAATATCTCATATCTCAAGATAAGAGACTGCCTCTTTCACTGACAGGGTATGGATGCCTTTTATGCTATTATGTATTTGAGAAATAGACTATACATTTTTTCATTTTGGTTTTTAATAAGGAGGCATATTTTCCCAAGTCTTTGTTTTCTGATTGATTTTCTGAATTTTTAAATATTATACTTTTATCAAATTGTTTTCTTGGTATTTTATACATATTTTTTTTAATTTGCAATTATTGACATATAATATTTTAATTTATACACAGAATGATTCAAGATCTTTATTTTTTTCTTGAATTTTCTTTTTTTGTACTTCTAAGCTTATAATTGCCTCTATTTTCCAAAGATCAGGGGCATTGAATGTCAACTTATCTCCACATACCTTGAGTCGCTACGCCTGTGTACGCTACAGAAAATAGAAATATATATATTTCAAATTTCATCTAACCTTTAGTAGCTCACAATTCATTTGAGAGTGTGGAATATAAATGTATGTTTGCCTCTTTGTGCAAACCAAAAACATGGTGATTTTCCTCTCTATATATATACTCAGATGTTCAAACATATATGAATGCCTGCTTGTCTTTCACATTTCCTTATCAACTATTTCTAACCAGATGGTAGCTCATTTTATTTATACCTGAGACTTCTCTTAAATAACAAAGCTATTCTAGATGATGAAGATAAAAGAACAAAGTGAGTTTATTTTGATAAGTAAAAATAAAGAGTAAAAAAATGTGTTCACAGGATATTTGGGAGCCCTTTTCCCTCAGTTCTTCAATAATATCTTTTTTCTCATTTCCCACTCAGATGTTATTAGATTTGTAAAAGCAGTTCTGCATAGTAACATCTACTTGTAAGCTAAACTAGCAAATTCAAGCAAGGAGTTTCAAATTATGAAATCTGATTTGGTAGCTTTATGCCAAATGACAATCAGATGGAAAAGATGCCAAACTGAAAATGTACCTAAAAAATGTACCAGGAAGAGCTTTGTTCCTTGTAAGAAGAAATTTCATTGCTAGAGCATGATAGCACAAATTGTGATAATCTTCTTTTAGGCTCTGAGATTTAGAATAGAATTTTAAAAAATCCTATTCTGTGATAAATATATTAAACTATATATACTATAATAGTAAGAGCATAAGTTATGAATCACAAGTGCTATGGAATGAATCATGTCACCACCAAAGGCATGTTCCAGTCCTAATTCATTTGTAAAGAGGACAAACTGATTGAGGATAAGCCTTAATCCAAAATGACTTGAGACCTTATATGAGGGGGAAATTTGGACACAGCATTAACTGGAGTAGGAGACAGAAGGAAACAGTTTGGCTTTGTGACAGAGGTAGAGGTTAAGTGATGGATTCCCAACAAGCCATCACCAGAAGGCCACAGATCAGAGAAAGGATGATCCTGCCAAAACCTCTATTTTGTTTTCCTAGTCTTCAAAACTGTGAGTTGATATTCCTGTTGCTTAAGTCAACAAGTCTGTAGAATTTTTTATAGGTGGAATGTTAAACTAAGACAACAAACTATGAACTAAGTTTATGGGCCAGTTTTACCAATTACAATGAAAAGATCATAGAAACAATGCTTTTAATTTTCTGAGCATTGGTTTTCTCTGACTAACAAGATGACTTGCTATAGAATAGTAGATGTTCTATATTATGCTGGATAACAAATAGTTTGTGTAGAAAATAGAAGCAAATACAGGTAGTTTAAGGAAGAATAGATTTAATACAGAGAGACAGATGGGGTTGTAAATTCCAGGAAGGCTGATGCTGGTATACCAGAAATCATGAAGTCCAGAAATCAGTCAATTTCCAATAATGATATCAGCACCAAGTACGTTGATGCAAATTTTGATATCTTGAATCTACTAACAAAATCTCCTATGTACCTTCTTCCAAAGGCAAAGCGCCAATGGCTTCTCCATCTCTTATAGCCATTTCACTTTTTAAACAGGAACTTTGCACTGGCAGAGTGTAAAACATAACCTTGCCAACAAAGAAACCTGGAAAATGTAGTTTCCAGGCTGCCAGTTCTCGCAACAGAGGGGTAGGAATGGACCTAAAATAACAACAGCCAATTCATAAAATAAAATAATTCCACATAGAAGATATTCAGCAACTCAACTTGTACACTAGTTTTGTCAGCATAATCTACAAAATATAATTCAAATCCATTTCAGTTTGATCCCTGTCTACTGAAACCCCATACTTCAAGATGACATTGTTTCTCACTTGAACTATTATAATAATATCCTTTTCCTGTTTCCAAATTTCCTTATGTATTGCTCCAAATAGTTTTGGTTAAGCTGTGGTAGCAAACAATCCCAAAATTGTAGAAGTTTAACCCAACTAGCATTTACTTTGTGCTCTGATTATGTCTCAGACAGATTTTCAAGGGATTCTACTGCCCACAAACATTCAGGAACCTAGGCTGATCTGGACTCACCAGTTTATAGAAGCAACATATGGAATATTTAGACTCCTTTGTTGCCAAAGCAGGAAAAATGAGGGACTAGAGAATTGAACATGGGAATTTTGCTGGATCAGTCTACCAGTAATGTGGTTCAAACTAATGCCAAGAAATCTAGCATATGGAATATTTGTTTAAAGCTGCTGTTCCTTCCATACCTCCTACAATCCCATTTCTACATTGCTTTTCAGTAATATTTATAAAATATAAATCCAACCATCTTATTCTTACACTTGAAGAATATAAGAATGAAGAATATAAATTTAACCTCTCTGCGATGGCTAAATTCTTATGTCAACTTGGCTAGGTTATGTTGCCGGTTGTTTCATCAAGCAAGCACTGATCTGATTTTTTACTGTGAGGATATTTCATAGATGAATTGAATTTATTAATCAGATTTTTATAACTATGGCTAATTACATCTACAATCAACAAAAAAGATTGCTGTCAGCAATGAGACAAGAATTCATACTTGCTAGTCCCTACAGTCACAAGACAATTCCCATAATAAATGTCTTAATATTTACAAATATATAAATACACATTGCATACTATATACATATAGCATACATATAGTATGTAATGTATATCTATATATGTAAATATTATGCAAATATATTGGCATACATCAGATATTCTGGATTTAGTTCCAGACCATCAAGATAAAGCAAATATAATAATAAAATGGGTTGCACACATTTTTTGGTTTCCCAGTGCATATAGAAATTATGTTTATACTAGCCTATAGTCAATTAAGTACAATTAACATTTGTTTAAAAAGTAATTAATATTAATATTCTAATATTTTATTGCTAAATTAATTAATTAATATTTTGTTGCTAAAAATGCTAAACATCATCTGAGCTTTAGCAAGCTGTAATCATTTTGCTGGCAGAATGTCGTGCTCAATGTTGATAGCTGCTAACTGATCAGAGTGGTGGTTGCTGAAGTCTTCCATTTCAATTGACTTTTTCTTTCATGAAAGATTTCTCTGTAGCATGAAATACTGTTTGATAGCATTTTACCCAATTTCAAAATTGGATTAATCTTCTCAAATTCTGCCATTTTATCAACTAAGTTTATGGAACATTCTAAGTTACTTGTTTTCATTTCAACAATATTTAGAGCATCTTCATCTGAAGTAAATTCCATCTCAAGAAACCATTTTCTTTGCTTATCCATAAGAAGCGACTGCTCATCCATTCAAGTGTTGTCATAAGATTGCAGCAATCCAGCCTCCATTTGTCATTCTAGTTCTCTTACTGTTACCATCACTTCTACAGTTCCTCTCTCTACTGAAGTCTGAGCCCTTCAAACTTATCCATGAAGATTGGAATCAACTTCTTCCAAATTCCTGTTAATTTTGATATTTTGACCTCCTCTCATGAATCATGAATGTTCTTACTAGCATTTAGAATGGTGATGCTTTAACAGAGGGTCTTCAATTTACTTTGCCCAGATTTATCACAGACATCACTATCTGTGGCAGATATTGCCTGATAAAATATATTTTTAGAATAATAAACTTTGAAGGTTGAAATTATTCTTTGATCCATGAGCTAAAGAATGGATGCTGTAGTAGCAGGCATGAAAAGAACATTCATCTCATTGCACATCTCCATCAGAGCTCTCAGGTGACCAGATGCATTATCAATATGCAGTAATATTTTGGAAGGAATCTTTTCTCCTGAGAAGTATGTCACAATAGTTGTCTCAAAATATTCAGTAAATCATGTTATAAACAGATAAGTTGCCATCCAGGCTTTGTTGTTTCATTTATAGAGCACAAGCAAAGTAGAGTTAGAATAATTCTTTAGGGTCCTAGGATTTTCAAAATGGTAAATGAGCATTAGCTTCAAATGAAACTTACCAGCTGGACTAGCCCCTACAAAAAGAGTCAGCCTATCCTTTGAAGCTTTGAAGCCAGGTATTGACTTCTCCTCTCTAGTTATGAATGTTGTAGGTGACATCTTCATTCAATAGAAGGCTGTTTCATCTACGTTAAAAAAATGTTTAGCCACCATCATCAGTTCTTAGCTAGATCTTCTAGATAATTTGCTGCAGCTTCTACATTAGCACTTGCTACTTTAACTTGCATTTTTATGTTATGGAGCTGGTTTCTTTCCCTAAACCTCATGAATCAATATCTGCTAGATTCAAATTTTTCTCCTGCAGCTTCCTTCTTCACCTCTTTCAGCCTTCATAGAACTGAAGAGAATTAGGGTCATGTTCTGAATTAGGCTTTGGTTTAAGGGAATGTGGTGGCTGGTTTGATCTTCTATACAGACCAATAAAACTTTTTCTATATTAGCATTAAGGCTGTTTCACTCTCCTATCCAGTGTGTTCACTAGAGTAGCACCTTTAATTTCCTTCAACTTTTCCTTTGCATTAATAATTTGGGTAATTATTTGGCACAGGAGACCTAGATTTCAGATAATCTCAGATTTCTGCATGCCTTTTACACTAAGATTAATCATCACTAGTTTTGGGTTTAAAGTGAGAGACACACCACTCTTCTTTTCACTTGAACACTTAGAGGTCATTGTAGGGTGATTAATTGGCCTAATTTCAATATTATTGATCTCAGGGAAGAAGGCCCAAGAAGAGGCAGAGTGACAGGGGAAGGACAAATCTTTAGAGTCATATTTAGCATTTTATTAGTTAAATGAGGCTTTGTGGTAAAGAAGCACAAGCAGATTATAAGACTTGGTCAAACATGAATCCCAAGCTGGGCTCTACCTCTTTTAGCTGTCTGATATTGGGCAAATTATTTTAAATTTCTGGTTTCCAGATTTTACATATTATGAGGTTTGCCATTTTATATGGGTGCCCTTTCTGGTGCCCCAAAACAATTGCAATAGTAACATCAAAAATCAAATATCACAGATCACCATAACAGATACAATAATGATTCCAAAGTTTTAAATATCATGAGAATTACCAAAATGTGACACCAAGACTCAAAATGAGCACATAGCATTAGAAAACTGGCACTAAGAGACTTGCTTAGCACAAGGTTGTTACAAACCTTCAATTTGTTGAAAAAAAAAGTAGTATCTATGAAGCACAATAAAGGGAAATAAAATTAAGCAAGGTATGCCTGTATACATTATACATACATATATTTATATATGTGAATGTGTGTATATATGTATTAATATATGTATATTACATATGTGTGTATGCCCCCAGCATAAGTAATAATCACTTCAACAATGCACATTGAATGAAAAGACAAATCAATAAATAATTAATGATGAAGGTAACAAAAAAGGAATAATATAAATCGGGGTGCTATTTCAGATATCACTAATGCTGGGAAAGTCTCATTTATTTTTCTTTCAGTGTCAGGCAAACTTAAAGGTCCAAAAAATACTTTATTATTTATTAAAGGTTATTACCTGGTGATAAATTCTGTCTCTTCCCCACTCTTACACAAACACACATACATACACACACTAATAAATCTAGCTAATGAATCGATATAATAATCAGTCCCAAATGGGGAAAAAAAATCAGTTAAACAAAAAGTATTAGTATGCTTATACAAATGGATTTTGCCTCAAAACACATTGCCTTGGTATTGTAAAACATTAGATATGATAAGCATGTTATCATTTCTGACTTTATAATGTAATAAATAACTCTGCTTTTTCTCTCTTCATGTAAATATCTACATGTAGCACAGACAACCATTGTGGAAAGTTACACAATTGTGCCTTGCATGGGTAACAGAAAAAAAATATTATAATTGGGTTATTAGTGAATCATCTGGAAGGTCACGACAAATCACTTTTGCATGTGTTTATCCTAAGCTGAGTCATATTTAGCATTTTATTAGTTAAATGAGGCTTTGAGGTAAAGAAGCACAAGCAGATTATAAGACTCAGTCAAAGAGGAATTCCAAGATGGGCTCTGCCTCTTTTAACTGTCTGATATTGGTCAAATTATTTTAAATTACTGGTTTGCAGATTTTACATTTTATAGTTTATAAGTATTTGAAGGAGTTCTCAGACATTCTTGATTAAAATCACTACCATGATTCCAGTGCCAATAAATATTAATTCTCTCATTGATTCACCTAAATATAGACTAGGAATATTTTGCAATATGGTACCTGATTAAAACTGTCAGAAATAGAAAATTGTGTGAAACTACCATTTCTCCCAGTACATCAAAATGATGATGCTTTTATTTCAAAACAAGCTTGAGTGGCAAAAGAAGAGTTGAAAATCTCAAATAAGAAGAAATAAAAGAACAAATGCCCTCAGCATGGAGGACATGGATTCAAGGTCAACCTAAGAAAGACCTTAATATGTAAAGAAAAAAAAAGTAAAACTACCAAGTTCATTTGTTTCTGAGATTCCATGATGTAAACAGATAGTAACTGGTAGTATACGGAAAAGTACATCAATTTCTATACTTTTTAAAAACAGCATCACGATCCTCTATAAGTGTACACATGGCTAAATGGAAGGAAACTTCATTAAAAAGATATGTATAAGATTTGGAATTAATTTACATATTGAGAAAGAAAGTTTAGGCTTAATTTAATTCTTTAAAGACAATGCCTTAAAATTGTATGTAATATAAATAACACTAGAAAATTTTAAAAATGTATATGAAAGGTACACATTAAGAAAATACAGGAATATATATATTGGCATAGGCAGGCTCTGGGAATCGAACTTGGGTCTCCAGCATGGTTGGTGAGAAATCTGCCACTGAGCCACTATTGCACTGCCCATGGAATATATATATTTTTAATTTTTTTCTGTATAATATATCATATATACAAAGCAAAAATAAGCAAATAAATAGCAATAGTTTTCAAAGCACTCTTCAACAAGTAGTTACAGGACAGTTCCCTGAATCTGTCGTGGGCTACCATACCATGATCTCAGATTTTCCTTCTAGCTACTCCAGAATATAAGAGGTTAGAAAGGATAAATATTATCATCACAATCGATTTTGGGGGGTGTGTGAAAAATAACATATATACAGGAAAGCAATAAATTTCAAAGCGCAGCAACAATTAGTTGTAGAACAGATTTCAGACTTTGGTATGGTTTACAATTCCACAATTTTAGGTTTTTACTTCTAGCTAATCTAAGATACTGGAGACTAAAAGAAACATCAATTTGATGATCTGGCAATTGTATTCATTTGTTAAACCCTATCTTCTCTGTATAACTCCACCATCACCTTTGATCCTTCTATCTTACTCTTTAGTGGTATTTGAGCTATGGCCATTCTAGCTTTTCCATGTGAAAGGGGCTGTCAGTAATATGGGTAGGGAGATGGAACTCACTGATGCTCTGGAGAGGCCTGATCCTCTGTTTCACTGCTTATCTGGTCCAGAGACTCATCTGGAGGTTGTAGATTTCTGGAAAGTTACCCTAGTGCATGGAATCTTTGTAAAATCTTATATATTACCCTAGGTGTTCTTTAGGACCATCTGGAATGGTTTTGGTTGGGGGTTGGCAAGTTATGATAGGTAGCAATGTCTAACTGAAGCTTGCATAACAGTGACCTCCAGAGTAGTCATCCCACTCTATATGAACTCTCTCTGCCACTGATACTTCATTAGCTACATTTCTTTTTTATCACACTTTCATTTTGTTCAGGATGGCGTTATTAACCCCACAGTGCCAAGGCCAGAGTCATCTCCTATGCTGCCAGGGAGACTTTCACCCCTGGATGTCATGTCTCACATAGGAGGGAGGGCGATTATTTCACTTGCAGAGTTGGACGTAGAGAGAGTGAGGCCACATCTGAGCAACAAAAGAGGTCCTGGGGAAAGTAACTCTTAGGCACACCTATAGGTAGACTAAGCTTCTCCAATACATACATAAGCTTCACAAGAGTAAGCTTCAAGATCATGATCAAGGGCTTGACCTTTTGATTTGGGTGTCCCTAATATTATATCAGGGGGTTCCCTCATGGTGAAGTTTAATAATTCCATATTTTTCTCTCATCACTCAAGGAACTGTGCTAATACTTTTTGATTATTTGCTTAATATATTCTAGGATGTATCCAGATATTGCATTAAGCTATTCAGGATTAAAGGCAGTCATTCTTATTCTGGGCCCCCTAAATTTCAATTGTTAAAATGAGCTATCCAGATAAATTGAGTTAGATTATATGCTACAGAAAATTTAGGCTCCAGACAAAATAAACCTTTCTTCCTCTGGTTTGAAAGAATAGGTGTGGTTCTGAGATACAGACAATGTCTTCCTTACCCCTGTGTTCTGAATTACTTTAATCCTGACCTGATCAGCTTCATTCTTATCTCTAAATACCAGGTTGTACATATATAAAACAGCCTCTCAAAATCTGGAAATAATAATTACCATTCTGGACTAAATGTGTCTGCTATAAGAGGTTACAATCTAGGTCCCTGTTTTCTTATAAGTATTTTCTAAAGGAGACCATGCAATAATTGTTCTTTAATTTCTGACTTATTTTGCCTCACCAAATGTCCCAGATGTTCATTCACATCATTGCATACCTCATGACTTTGCTACTTTTTGTAGCCACATAATATTGGACCATAAATATACACCATCATTCACCACATACTGCTCAGTTAGTGCATCCTTCAGCCACCTGAATTCATTAGGCTTCATGTATAATGCCCAAGGTCCACAGTTCAGCAACACAAAATTTTAGATAATTTCACTGTTCCAAAGAGAAAGGTAACCAATAAACATACCCTCATTAAATAAGAGATCTAAATCTCTAGTCTCTCCCCCCATTATTTACCCCTGATGTTTTCCTGTTAAACATAGCCCATAGTATACAATAGCAGTTTACCTCTGTACCCTGGTCTTAAAAATTCTTTGTACACAAATCATACCTTTGAAGTAATTCTTGCAAGAACTTATATTTCCAATGTGAATCAGTGGGAAACATAGTTCTATACAACCCTTTTCACTTATGTTCAACTTCAGTATGGTAATATTACTTATAGACCTATTAGAGAACTGCCTTCACTTCTATCTATTCCCTTACATTTGAGTTCAACCTCATTAGTTAACCATTCACCCATCTTTAGCTTCTATGCATCTCTAAGACCCCTATATTCTGTATTATAAACCTCCAATTTTACCTTTACCGTGGTCATAAAAGTGGAGTCATACAGTATCTATCCTTTTGTGTTTGGCTTATTTCACTTAGCATTTTGTCCTCAAAGCTTGTACATCTCGTCATGTACTTTGGGAAGTGATTTCATCTTACTGTTGCATAATATTCTATTGTATGTATATGCCCCATTTTTTAATCCACTCATCTGATAATGAGCATTTGGATTGTTTCCATCTTTTGGCAATTGTGAATAATCCTGCTATGAACATCGGTGTGCAAATGTATGTTTGTGTCACTGCATTCAGCTTTTCTCGATATACACCAAATAATGTTATTGCTGAGTCATAGGACAATTCAACATTTAGCTTCCTAAGGGACCATCAAACTGTCTTCCATAGCAGCTGTATCATTATGTACACATAATAGAGAATGTACACATTCCCACCAGCAGTGCATAAGTGTCCGAATTTCTCCACATCCTCTCCAACATTTGTAGTGTAGTTTCCTATTTGTTTAATAGCAGCCTTTCATTCTTATAGGTGTGAGGTGTTATCTCACTGTAGTCTTGATCTGTATCTCCTTTATATATAGCTAATGAAAATTAGCATCTCTTCATGTGCTTTTTAGCCATCTGTATTTGCACTTCAGAAAATGTTTATTCATATCTTTACCCCATTTTATAATTGACTTGTTTGTTCTTTTGTTTTCAAGTTGTGTGATTTCTTTATGTATACAAGATATCAAACCTTTGTCTGATGTGTGATTTCCAAATATTTTGTCCCATTGTGTTGGCTGCCTCTTCATCTTGTTGACAAAATCTTTTGAGGTGCAGAAGCATTTGATTTTGAGGAGTTCCCATTTATCTATTTTTTCTCTCATTGTTTGTGCTTTGAGAGTAAGTTTAGGAAGCTACCTTTTATTAATATACCTTAAGATGTTTCTCTGCATTTTCTTCTAGAGGCTTTATGGTGCTAGTTCTTATAGTTAGCTGTTCAATACACTTTGAGTTTATTTTTGTGTAGGATTCAAAGTAAGGGTCTTCTTTCATTCTTTTGGCTATTGATATCCAATTCTCCCATGCCCATTTATTGAATGGACTATTTTGTCCCAGGTCAGTGGATTTGGGGACTTTGTCAAAAAACAGTTGACCATAGATTTGGTGGTCTATTTCCACACTCTCAATTCGATTCTATTGTTCAATACTTCTACATTTGTGCCAGTACCATGCTTTTGATCACTATGGCTTTATAATAAATTTTAATCTCATTTTTTTAAAGATGCTTTTAGGTATTTGGGGTCCCTATCCCTTCCAGATGAATTTGGTAACTAGCTTTTCCAAGTCTTCAAACTAGAGTGCTGTTCCCCCACCCCCACCCCCACCACCAACATGGGCAGGCACCAGGAAATGAACCCGGGTCTCTGACATGGCAGGAAAGAACTCTGCCATTGAGCCACTGTTGCCCACCTGATTGCTTGAATTTTGATTGGTACTATGTTGAATCTGTAGATCGATTTGGGTAGAATTGGCATCTTATCTATATTTAACCTCCCTATCCATGAGCAGGGAATGTTTTTCCACCTATTTAGATCTTCTTTCATTTATTTTAACAATGTTACATAGTTTTGTGTGTACAAGTTCTTTACATCCCTAGTTAAGTTCATTCCTGGGCATTTGATTCTCTTGGTTGCTATCTTGAATGGAATTTTTTCCTTAACTGACTGCTCAATTAGGTTGTTGTTTCTAATAGAAATGTTACTGATTTTTGCACATTAATTTTATATCCTGCCACCTTGCTGAATTTGTTTATTAGCTCAATAACTTTGTTATAGATTTTTATGAGTATACTATCATAATCTCTGCAAATAATGGAAATTTTGCTTCTTTCTTTCCAATTTGGATGCCTTCTATTTCTTTGCCCTGCCTGATTGCTCTAGCTAGAACTTCTACACAGTATTGAACACTGGTGGCAGAGGACATCTTTGTCTCATCTCATTCCCAATCTTAAGGGGGAATCTTTCAGTCTCTCTTCATTAGTATGATGCTGGCTATTGGTTTTTCATATATGCCTCTTATAATGAAGAAGTTACCTTTGATTCCTATCTTTTGAAATGCTTTTATAAGAAAAGGATGTTGAATTTTATCTAATGCTTTTTCAGCATCTATCAGGATGATCATGTGATTTTTCCTTTTCAAAGTTTTAATGTGCTGTATTACATTAACTGATTTTTTTGTGTTGAATCACCCTTGCATTCCTGGTATAAACCCCACTTGGTCATGGTGTATAATTCCTTTAATGTGTTGTTGGATTTGATTTGCTAATATTTTGTTAAGAATTTTTGTGTCTCTGTTCTTTAGGGAAGTTGGCCTGTAGTTTTCCTTTCTTGTAGCATCTTTACAAGGTCTTGGTATTAGAATGATATTAGCTTCATAAAATGAGTTAGCTAGTGTTCCCTTTTCTTCAATTTTTTGGAAAAGTTTAAGCAGGATTGGTTTTAGTTCTTTTTGGAATGTTTGATAAAATTCCCCTGTGAAGCCATTTGGCCCCGGGCTTTTCTTTGTAGGAAGATTTTTGAAGACTGATTAAATCTCTTTCCTTGGGATTAGTTTGTTGAGATCTTCTATTTCTTCCTGAATCAGTGCAGCTGGTTTGTGTGTTTCCAGGGGTTTCTTCATTTCATCTATGTTGTATAGTTTATGTTGTCTAAGTAGGCATATAGTTGTTCATAGTACTGTCTTGTGATTTCTTTTATTTCCTAAGGTCTGTGGTAACACACCCCTTCTCATTTCCTATTTAGTTTATTTGCAACCTCTTTCTTTTTTTCTTTGTCAGTCTTGCTAGTGGCCCATCAATTTTATTGATTTTCTCAAAGAACCAATGTTCAGTTTTATTGATTCTTTCTATTGTTCT
Source organism: Myrmecophaga tridactyla (assembly GCA_004026745.1). Lineage (NCBI taxonomy): Eukaryota > Metazoa > Chordata > Mammalia > Pilosa > Myrmecophagidae > Myrmecophaga > Myrmecophaga tridactyla. The sequence goes on along the minus strand of PVIY010010013.1, from coordinate 47,219 downwards.
TTTGTTCTCCCATTCATTTAACTATGCTTAGTCTTTGTTATTTCTCTTCTCCTATTTGCTTTGGTGTTAGTTTGCTGTTCTTTCTCAAGTTTCTCCAGTTTAGTAGTTAAGTCCTTGATTTTTGCTTGTTCTTGTTTTTTAGTATAGGCATTTTGGGCAATAAATTTCCCTCTCAGCAGAGCCTTTGCCACATCCCACAAGCTCTTATATGTTCTAATTTCCATTTACCTCCATATAGCTACTCACTTGTGTAGCAATTTTTTCTTTGACCAAGTGATTGTTTAAGAGTGAGTTATTTAATCTCCATATATTTGTGAAAGTTCTCATTCTTTGGTGGTTATTAATATCCTGGTTCATTCTATTGTAATCAGAGAAAGTGCTTTGAATAATTTCAATGTTTTAAAATTTATAAAGACATGTTTTGTGCCCCAGCATATGATGTATCCTGGAGAAAGTTTCATGAGCACTAGAGAAGAATGTATATCCTGGTGTTTTGGGATGTAATGACCTCTACATGTCTGTTAGGTCTAATTAATTTATCAAATAGTTTAAGTTATCTATTGCTTTGTCAATCCTCTGTCTGGTTGTTCTGTCTATAGAATATAGTATATTGAATTCTCCTACTATTACTGTTGAAACATCTATCACTCCCTCCAGTTTTGCCAATGTCTATCTCATGTACTTTGGGGCTCCTTGATTGGGAGCATAAACATTTATGGTTCTTATTTTTTTTTTAACTTTTTTTATTGTGTAGTGTAACATATGTGCAAAGCAAAGAAAGAAAAAAACAATAGTTTTAAAAACAATCTTCAACAAGTAAGTTATAAGACAGATCCCAGAGTTTGTCATGGGTTACCATATGATCCTCTCATATTTTTCCTTCTAGTTGTCCAGAATATAGGACACTAGAGGGCTTAATCATTTTTTTTATCATCACAGTCGACTTTTTTCCTTCTTTTTATTGTGAAAGACAATATATATACAAAAAAACTATAAATTTCAAAGCACAGCATCACAATTAGATATAGAACATATTTCAGAGTGTGACATAGGTTATAATTTCAGAATTTTAGGTTTTTACTTCTAGCTGCTCTAAAATACTGGAGATTAAAAGAGATATCAATTTAATGATTCAGCATTCATATTCATTTGTTAAATCCTATCTTCTCTGTATAATTCCACCATCACCTTTGATCTTTCCATCCCTCTCTTTAGGGGTGTTTGGGCTATGGCGATTCTAAATTTTTTATATTGGAAGGGTCTGTCACTAATATGGGGTAGGGAGATGGAAATATCTGATGTTCTGGAGAGACCCGGCTAGGTTGTAGGACATATCTGGACCAGGGACTCATCTGGAAGTTGTAGGTTTCTGGAAAATTACTCTAGTGCATGGAGCCCTTGTGAAATCATGTACATTGTCTTAGGTGTTTTAGGATTGTCTGGTATGGCCCTGGCTGGGGTTGATAGGTTATGATAGGTATCAAGGTCTAACTGAAACTTGTGTAAGAGCAACCTCCAGAGTAGCCTCTCAACTCTATTTGAACTCTCTCTGCCACTGATGCTTTACTAATTACACTTCCTTTCCTGCTTTTGGTCAGGATGGAATTGTTGATCCCATGGTGCCAGGACTGGATTCATCCCTGAAAGTCATCTCCCACATCATAAGGGAGACTTTCACCCCTGGATGCCATGTCCCATGTAAGGGGGAAGACAATGATTTCACTTGCAGAGCTGGGCTTATAGAGAGTGAGACCACATCTGAGGAACAAAAGAGGTCCTCCATAAGAAGCTCTTAGGCATGCCTGTAGATATTCTAAGCTTCTCCATTACCTACATAGCTTCACAAGAGTAAGCCTCATGATCAAGGGCATGACCTATTGATTTGGGTGTTCTTAAAGTTTGACACAGAATCAGGGGATTCCCTGATGGTAGGGTTTAATAGTTCCATATTCTTTCTCCCATCTCTCAGGGGACTTTGCCAATATTTTTTGATTATCTGTTTAATATACTCTAGGATATAACCAGGCATTACAATAATCTATACAGGATTAAAGAACCCCTTTCTTATTCTGGGCTCCCTAAATTGCAATTGTCTAAGTAAGTTATACAGATAGGTTGAATTAGATTATGCTAATTCATAAATTTTCTGTTTCAGACCAAATAAACCTTTCTTCCATTGGTCTCAAAGAGTACATGTGGTTCTAAAATATAGACATTGTCTTCCTTACCCCTATTTCTAAATTACTTTAACCCCAATGTGTTTGGCTTCAATCTTATCTCTAAATACCAGGTTATACATATAAAACAACCTTGTCATAACTTCTTGTGAATTGTCCCTTTTATTAATAGGCAGTGTCCTTCTTTGTCTCTTATGATGCCTTTACATTTAAAGTCTATTTTTTCTAATATTAGCATAGCTATACTTGCTTTCTTTTGGTTACAACGTGCATGGAACATCTTTTTCTATCTTTTCACATTCAATCTATTTATATCCTTCTGTCTAAGATGGGTCTCTTATAAGCAGCTTATAGCTGGGTTATATTTCTTAATCCATTCTACCAATCTGTATCTTTTAATTAGTAAGTTTAGTCTATTAACATTCCAAGTTATTACTGAAAAGGTATTTATTGAGTCCTCCACGTTATCTTTTGGATTTTATTTGTCAGATCTATATATTATTTTCCCTCTCTCTCTCTTTTTTTTTTTTTTTTTTTTTTTTTTTTTGCATGGGCAGGCACCAGAAATTGAACCCATCTTTCTCTTTTTATCCTTTAAGTTATCCTTACGGGTCCTCTTCAATTCTGTGCCCTTTTCCAGACCTCCCTCGCCTGTCTTTTTTTTTTAACCAGTAGAACTCCCTTTAGTATTTCTTGTAGGACTGGTGTTTTGTTGACAAATGCTTTCAGAATTTGTTTGTCTGTGAAAATTTAATCCCTCCCTCAGTTTTGAAGGATGATTTGGCTAGATACAGAATTCTTGGCTGGAAGACAAGGATCTTAAGTATATCATATCACTGCCTTCTTGCCTCCATAATACCAGCTGAGTAGTCTGAACTCAGTCTTATGTGGTTTCCTTGTATGTAGTAGGTTGTTTTTTCTCTTGCTGCTTTCAGGATTTTCTGCTTCTCTTCAACATTTAATGAATGATTAGTATACATCTTGGGGAAGGCTTATTTGGACTTATTTTGGTTGGAGTTCATTGAGCTTCTTTGACTTCCATATCTGTGTCCTTTATAAGGGCTGGGAAGTTTTCCTCCATTATGTCCTCAACTAATCTTCCTAGCCCTTTATTCCTCTCTTCTTCTGGAATACCAATAATTCTTATATTTGTGCACTTTGTTTTGTCCATCATTTCCTTGGGATACAATTCAAACTTTTCCATCATTTTTGCCTTTTGTTGTTTTGAGTGTTCAAAATCAGTTGCCCTGCCTCTAGTCTGCTTATTATTTCTTCTACCTCTTCAAATCTGCTGTTGTGTATCTCTGATATATTTTTTATTTGGTCTACAGTATCTTTAATCTCTGTGACATCTGCTGTTTTTCTATTTATTCTTTCAAATTCCTCTTTATGTTCTTTTAGTGTCTTCTTGATCTCCTTTATGGTATAGTCATCTCATTTATTTTATTTAGTAGAGTTGCATGAACATCTTTGATTAGTTGTTCCTATGTTTGTGTCCCCTCTGGCATTTTAATTTGGTTGTTAGGCTGGGCTATATCTGTCTGCATCATGATATTCTTAGTGATCTTCTGTTGTTTTCACCTCATGTCAATATCCTGGTTGCTTTACTTTGGAAGTTAATTTTCTTCAGTATTCTAAAGTTTTGTATTTGCAGGATGGATGTGAAGCAGGATGCAAGGCATGGGATGGAGCACAACAGTATGGTGATATGTTGCAGCACAGGTATAGGTGCAGGTTAAGGATGCTATGCTGGTGCCTGTGAGTGTGGGTGCCCAGCAGCAGGGAGGATGTGGCTGTGCAGGTGCAAGGGACTGAGGGACAGGTCCCGGGTTGTGCTGGTCTAGGGCACGGGCGCCTTTGTGCATGTGTGCAGGCTCAGGGTAGAGGGTCTGTGTTGAGCCTGCATGGACTGGGGGCGATGTGACCTGGTTGCACAGGTCAGTAGCTGGGGGCATGACTGGGGGCCATGTGCATGCGCAGATCTAATAGTCGGTAAACTGATGTACACATGCCCAGAACTCAAGGGAGCTTGATGGAGTTGCACAACTGTATGGACTGGAGGTGGGTTTAGCCTGAATATGGAAGTAAGTATCTGCAGCCTCAAGCTGCTGTCGATTGCTGGCAGGTGCAGGGAGGGGGAGGTAGGGTTCAGGAGGGGTGGAGTGAGACTGTGCTTGCACAAGAGAGGTGGGTTGAGCTGGGGCAGTCATGCCCTTGCTTGAGGTGGGGTTGTGGGGTGGCATGAGCACATGGGTTTGGCGGGGTGGGAGTGCTTGGAGCATGGTGGGGAGGGGTGAATGATGGGATTCAGGTGGGTGGGGTGTGGGGTGAGTCACGGGTCATGGGGCTGTATTGAGGGTATTGTGTTCAAAGAATGAAGCTTGGCTTAATTTACTAGACCCAGTCTCCCTGTCATTGCACTCCTGAAGGTTCTGGGCTTCAGCGTAGGATTATATTTTTTATAGTTGTGCTAAAGCTTTACTTTTAGGAGAGCCTCAACAATAAAACAATATATAAATTATCATCCTGCTAGCATTGCATTCTCAATAATTGATCACAAATTAGGCTAATTAAAATAATATAAAAGTGAGATATGAGATTAAGCAGATGAGTAACTTTTCAGTGCCTTGTAAATTGATTTCATTACATGCCAACAAAATATCTGGTGGATGAATTATTAGCTACTTACTCCTTTCAGATTTTGCCTAGTGATAATTTAGGAAGCCAAATCTTCCCCCTTCCTTTAGGCCTCTACATCATATTCATTCATCAAGAGCTAGCTCAAATCCTGCCTCCACCAGCAAACTTTCCCATGAAGCTTTTATTGACCACTCCAATCTCACCATGTACATAGTTTAAATTAGTTGTCATCTACTTATACCTCTCATCAGACCTATTTTTTTACTTTAAATAATAAACTACAATGTCTAACTACATATTTCTTTGAGTAATTTTTGTATAATTGCTCTCCATTATGCTCTAACCTCTATGAGGCAAGAAGAAGAATATATGCTTTCTTCACAGTCTTTATAAAGGTACTCCTCCATACACAAAGAAGACTCACTAAATCTTTATTGGATAGGTGAAGAAAGCTATGGTACAATGGTAAACTATTAGCAGTGAGTTCAGAGACCTGGTTTAAATCCTGGTTTTGTCATTTATCAGCTCTATCTCTTCTCTCAGATTCTATTTGTTTGGTTATAGGATAATCATAATATTATCAGGCTTGTAAGAATTTGGTAAAAATTATAGAAAGAATGTGAAACTTCTGAGTACATTTTAGTCAATCCATAAATACTTACTATTAACCATGGCTTATCTTTTTTTAATTATCTCATAACATGTATTGCCTTAATCAACTAAAGTAGAATTTATTTCTATAACTTATTTTGAAAAAATATCTAGTAAATTGTCCTGTTCAAAACAAGTCATACTTATGCAACATCTGGAAGTGGAGAAAGTTGCTATATGGTGTGTCATGGAAATACAGGCTTAAGCACAACAAAGACAGTCAGCAAATGACCATTTTATTACTTACACAGCACAAAGGGTCCAAAAGAGATGGGGAAGAGATCCTATCTTGTCCGGTCTCCCCAGGAGGTCTACTACCAGGGTAAGGCAGCTCTGCATGCTCCACAAAAGCACACCTGCCCTAGGTTTCCTGATTAAATGTATGGCCAGACATTTCATTATACCTGACTTTCCCTTGGGCTGCCTAATGAATACATACTGAAAAATCTGCACACAATGGAAAAGCATGGGGGTGTCCAGGACAGGCCTGGAAGACAGCTGATAAATTTGTCCATGACTTCCCCAGCACTGAAACATATTTTTTTTCTATAGAATAAATGTTATAATGGTAACTTGGCTCCCAAGTCAGAATGAAAAATCTATTTTTAGAATATCTTCAAATGGCTTTAGTCAATCAAATGCAATATCCCTTTCCGGCTCAGTCTGAGGTCCATTCAATCCCTCTAAGATTCTCAAATGATTTGCAATGTCCTCCCTAGACTGCCATTGCTTTGCTGCCACTATGCTTATTAAAGTATGGGAAGAAAAGCAAACCAATTTCAAGTTAATTACACCAAATACTTTTGAAAGATTAAGCTTAGGATAGCAAAATTGCACAGACAACTGTTTTAAACTGATAGAATAGTAGCTTTCAATTTCCTCCTCTGATGCTTTTATTTTAATAGCTCACATTCATTTTCTAAGTTATAAAGTTGGGTGCTAAAACTCATGGCAGAGAAAAATTTCAATAAGTTTGGGGAAGAAATCTTGAGGCACATCAGTTCTTCTTGATTATACACTGAACATATTTCTTCACTTTTTATATTATTCCTTATTTTAATAACTATTTATTGAAGATGTGTCATATGACAAAATATTGAGATAAAGCAGTGAAAGAAATATAATCAGTAAGCTCAAACTGTTAACTTAAGGAAACAGAAGTAAGCTCATAAAGCTCTCAAACCAAGAGGTAAAGCTAACCCCTATTATGATAAACAAGTTCTCATCGCTAATTTCACAGTCTGAGTCCCATCTGACAATTCATCATGGTATTATAAGTCTTAGAGATTTGGGATATACTTGGTAAATTAATCAGTCTAAAATGATTTAAAATAGAGCAATTGTTATTAATATTTTACAAAAATTGCATACCATTATTTGCAAATTAAAAATTAAGTAAACTTCAGCATTCTAAGAAATTATTTTAAACAGTCCATTTACAATTTTACCGTAAAATCATTGAATTAAAAAATTAAAGGAAGGTAGGATTGAAACATTAAACATAAATAAAATCAGATGTATAAATCACCCTTCAATGCTTGCAAACCAATTGTTTCTATACTTGCATAGCTTCTATCTGCCTGTGTGTAGATAAGCAGGGTCATGAACTGAAGGATTAATTTCTCCATGAGGGAATATATGTATTTACAGAAGCTAAAGTATCTTAATACTTTAAGTACTTTAAGTACTTTAAAGACTTAATACTTAATTCACAAAGTTTTGATGTAAGCCTATCTCATGATGCCTGTAGATAGAAAGGTTCAAATGAGATACCTTTGAGTGGTGTTAATTAATAGTCCAGCAGTTCCTAAACCCATGGTAGAGACTGAGGGTCACTTGAAACAGATCTTATGCAGAAAATATTCCTGGTAATAGCACAGGTAGAATGTTAATCTCCTGGATTTTGGGTGTGGGAACTTTTTATGAATTTCCTAAAACCATCATGCCTGGAAATCCCTACTTCACAATAAATCAATTTGCTCCAGTGATCCAGAATTCATAAAATGGTCATAAAATGGAAGGCACCAATCCTGTTTTCCAGGATATGCAATTAGAGTGAATCAGGGAGAACCAAACCAAGGATCAATGAGAGGACAGTGAAATAAAATTTCATTGAGTTAGGGAAGAAAACTCAGCTAATAATCCAGGCTCAATACATTGGCAAAAATTTTGGTAATGGCAGCACAGCATAGGGAATGCAATTAACACCATTGAATTATATATTTCATTGTGGTTAAAAGGGGAAATTTTAGGTTGCATATATGCTACTAGAATAAAAGTTTAAAAAATAGGACTATACAACAAAAACAGCGCATAACATAAAATATGGACTATAGTAATAACGCAATTGTAATATTCTTTCATTAATTATAAAAAATGTTAATAATTAGGCTTAGTATAAGCAAACTGTATATTTTGCATGATTTCTCTTCAAACCTAAAACTTCTTTAATTAAAAATGGAAGCAAACAAAAGAAAAAAAAACGATGCTAACACAGACCCTAACTGAGGCCAAGAACCCTCTAAATAAAGCCACCATGCCAAGATAGTAAATTGGGGGGAAAATGAGAGTGAGAGCTGAGAGACACATAAATGCGGAACCCAAGTGTTTTCCTCCATATGGGTGGATGGGGGTCTGGATCCAGAATCAGCAAAAGAAAGACAAATTCTGTGAAATGAAGCACTATTAGTCTTCAACACTGGTCTTCTTGATAATGAGAAACAATGGAGATCTGTCCAAACTCTTCCCATACTGGCTTCAGACGTAACCACTTTACTAAGCAAACACCTGGAGTTATAGGACAACTTAAGGAGAGGAAGAGAGATGCTAGAGGATTTTATTTGACTTTCTGCATATAAGGTATGAGGGAGCTGTGATGATTAATTTTATGTGCCGCCATGCCCAGGTTATGTGTCCAGTTGTTTGGTCAAACACTGGTTTAGTTTTTACTGAGAGGTATTTTGTAATGGAATTATCACCTACAATCAGATGACCTTAAATAGGTTACTCTCCATAATGTGAGTGGGACTAAACCAATCAAATGGAAGTCTGACAGCAAGAAGTGGGGATTCCAGGGATCTAAAAGATCTGTACCTCAAGACTACATCCTCAAAGACTTCTGAGTTCCCAGCCTAAGAAATTCTGCTTTAAGAACTCAATGTCATTCTTACCAGAATTTCCAGCCTCTTGCCTGTTCTACAAATTCAGAATTGCCAGCTCCCACAATCATATGAGCCAATTCTTTATAATAAATCATAGACACACACACACACACACATGCACACTCATACACACACATACCTTCTTGGTTCTTTTCTATGGAGAACTCTGGCTGATACAGGGGCTTTGGTAATTAATTTAAAAATTAATATATGCTACTATAGTCACATCTAGATTTAGGGAGTAGTTCATGAAAGTATACAAGTATCTTAGATTCTAAACCATTTAATCACCTTCTGGAGGTAGCAAAGTAGGCATAAAAAGTCAAGGGGGTTAAGATCACAAATGACAAAATGGTTCAGAGCTCTTTCTACTTTCCTAGGCTATCTCAAAAAAGAAAAGAAGAATAAAATATAAGCTATCTTCCCCAGAGGGAAGAGATATGTGGGTAAAGGTAAACATGATACATGAATAACTTCTTCCAAGTCTTACAGGTATATTTAAGTATTAGTATCACAGATTTTCTTGAAATCTAGTATTCATTTCCATACATAAATATGCAAGTATCACTAAAAATAAACAAGTCTAATCTGAAATTTTAGATTCATAAAATAGATATATTTATTCAATAAATATTGGCTGAACGCTGACTTGTATCAGAGATTATTAGAATATTTAACTGATCATGAACTCTGAATTGTTTTTTGCCTTCCGAACGTATCCATATATCATCTTAAAAAGAAAAGCAAAAAAAAGGTGAAAGTTCAATCAATGTCTGTAAAGTAGAATTTTCTGTTTAAAGATCCCATTTGTTCATAAAATTGCATGATCGTGAATGATCTAACAACAAGGGACTAACATTCACTTGAGTGTTAATTTAAATTCATCCAATAAAAGAGTGGTCATTTTAAGAGACAGTTCTTCCATAAATTGTATTGTTCAAAACATTCTAGAATTTCTCATTCAAGATCTTTCTGCATCATAAATTTTAAATATTTCTGCAACACATTTGCAATGCATATTAATGAAATCAGAGGAAGATTATTTGAATTGTTGGCCATTAAATTATTTAGTAGAGGACATTGCTGTAAATCAGTAGATATAGCACCTGGACAATTCTTTGAAATGCTAACTTAGAAAATATTAGAACAGTTAAAAAAGAGTACCTTTCTATATTCACCATTTCACAGTGAACAATAGGATTACACACGCTCCTTTTAACTGAGTTATTATAAGCAAATCAAAAGCCAAACACAACAATAATGTGATATGAAGCAAGCAGGTCTTTCCACCAGGAGATTCTTTGTGTTCATATAGTTACAATTTAATTAAATATTGAACAATTTTTATTCCACCCAATAAGTGGTATAAGATTAAAATATTTACAAGAATATGCATTTCATTTACTTCAAACTTTTGCTTCTATCAATATTGCTGGCTCAGAAAGTAAGTCTAAAATAATGGAAATTGCTTCTAGCATTTTTTTTTTTTAAGAAACCTTATACAGCCTTGACCTATCTTGATGGACTGAAGGGATGGTGGTGAAAACTGTAATCTTAATAAATCTCCCACAGCTAGAGGTTTAAAACTCATACTGTTTCAAATTAGTGAGGACAGCAATATTTATTTGCTGCTGAATTTAGTCAGCATGGCATTTCAGCAGGAAACACTTTATAAGACTTAAACTTATGAGTCGCAAAGTTGAAAACTCATGTTAAAGGAAAGAAACAGAGACCAAACACACTCATTTTTCATTCTAAATAAAAAAGGAAACAAAACAAACTATATCACTTCCTTCTCCGGTCTTTCCTCACCATCATTGGTTTCTCTCAGAAATAATAACAGTAGATTCTGGCATTAATAGAGTGCTTCATATCAAAGAGCTTTTCTTCTCATACAGGGTAAATTAGAGAGAATATTAAACATGTTCCCTAATGGAAAGAAGAGATAACTTAGATAACTTATGCCCAGTTGTCCTAAGTTACATCTTATGTTCACATGCAAAGTGGGCTAAGAAATTAGGCCTGATAAAGTTGTCAGAGGACTGGGCCTCTGTGAACGACTCATTTGATTAGTGAACCTGGGATTCTACTACTAGTTCCATTAGCCCTAGTAATTATTTGGTTAGAAGGAGGAACACAAACAACACGGTTAGTGAGAAAGAAAACTATAAAACTTCCTCTTCCCATGCATTCAGTCTCCAAAACTACACCTTTAGCAAGAGAGAAAACCACTCCTGGTTTTTCTCCAGCATTGTGGACCTATTGTCTAAATCTCTTTTATTTCCAATTCATTTCATTCCCAAATAAGAAACATCACAGACTCAATCCTCTGATTTCATTCCCTCTTATACTTACATTTTATGTGTCTTTACTCAATCCCATGGAGTTTAATACCATCTCTATGCAGATGACTCTTAAATTAACAGCAACATCCCCCTCTTTCTCCAGAATTCTAGACTCCTATAGAACTAGAAATTTATTAGGCATATCAAAGTAAAGATGCCAGCACTGGCATTTTAATTTTCTATGCAAGTCTGTTCCTTTCTCTTCTAAATAGATAGCACTGCTATTTACCTATGGCTCAGAAAACAAACCTTAGAACCATTTTGATTTCTCTTCCTCTAACATCCTATAAATAAGTCATAACAAACTCCGTTGGCCTTACCTTGGAAATATATACTAAGACTGACTACCTCTCACCATCTTTATGATTAATACTACATTCCAAAACTACTATCATCCCTGACCAGTGGCCAAAGAGTCTCCTGTCTGGTTTCCCAGCTTCAACTCTTGACTGCCTATAGTCTGTTCTCCCTGTAGAATCCAGGGAAATCCTTCCAAAATATAAGTCATAATTAAGTCATTCCTGTTAAAATCTACCCATGTTTTTCTGTACATTTAGGGTAAAATATAGAATATAGATTGTGCATATGGTCTGGTTGCTGGCTACCTCTCCACTATCATATCCCACAACCTCCTCACTTACTCAGCTGACACTTTTATTCATCTTGAAGTCACCGAGTACACTGCTGTCTCAGGGCATTTGCACTTCCTGGTGCCTTTGTCAGGAAAGCTCTCCACTCATTTAGCTTCATGTATCCCTAGCTTATTTGTTGAGCTTCTTATTTTTTTGTTTTCTCCACATAATGCAGCTTTGATTATAGCAGGAATTGTTCTTTTTGTTGTTTTATCTCCAACTTTAGAACAGAGCCTAGCTGAGTGTTGGAAGGAAGAAAGGAAGGAAAGAAGGAGAGGAAGAAGGAAGGAAGGAAAGGAGAGAGGGAGGAAGGGAGGGGTAAATTGGCAGAAATTTGGCCTGGAATTATGCAAGAGACTATGGGGCAAACCAAGGCCCAAAAATCGAAGGCAGCTTGCTTAGTTGAAGAAATTCTTTGACTGAAATGCTTGTCAGCAAACCAAGGTTTTTTAGACTAATTGGTTTTGTTACTGTGAAAGGTAATTCTGCTGGGGCCACTTGTTGAAAAGTATAAATAAATCAGGAAAGCATCTTTGAGAGATTTTCCTTAATATTCTCTTTTAAAGCAGAAAAACTACTAAGGAATCCAGTCATCCTACCTCAAAATGAGAACTATGATAAAAATGATAATGGCATTAACTATTACTTATGGTGTACTACTCTCTGCCAAGTACTGTATAGAAGAGAATGGGTCTAATTCATTCTTTCACTTATGACCCAATAGTTACTGAGTGCCTTCCATATGCCCAGCTTTCTTGTAGGCTCTATTGTAGGTAAGCAAGACAAAGGAAATCGCTTTCCAATTCTAGTGGAGAAGAAAAATAGTAACATTAAAAAGATTAGATAATTTCAAATAATGGCTAAAAGTTCTGAACAGCAAAAAAAAAAAATCCTATAACAGTGACTGGGTAGATTTCTTTGAATAGGTGACATTTAAGCAGGCATTGTAAAGATCAAGGAAGATTAGGCCAATGTGAAAATGGAGCAGGATAAATGCTACGTCCTTGAGATCGGAATCACCATGGCATGTTCCAGAGGCAGGAACAAAGAACCTGTGCAGCTGAAGGGCAGTAAAGAAGAAGGGAAATGACTAAAGTATGAGTCAGTAAGGTAGACACACACCTGATCATATCTGTTCCTTAAACTTGATTTTCAAACTAATTGAAATAGAAACCATTGAAGTGTCCTAAATACTGTCTAATGAGAAAGTGAAGCAAATATAAATAAGTAAACCCTTTCAAAAAAGCTTTGAAAAAGAACTATTAAATGTTACCATATATAGAAGAATTTTGAAGTGGAGAGGTTATATAGCTTGTCAAAGATGACAGAGTTGGTTAATGGAAGAGCCAGGATTCAAGCCCCAACTTGCCTAACTCCAAACCAGTATTTTCTTACTATGATACTTTTAAAAGGAAAAAGCAAGGGATAAAGAAAGGATTTCAAGCTAGATAAATATGGTCAAAAACAGGAGTGCGACCAAATTTGCAATATCCAGAATGTTTAGGACCAATTCAGAGGGGTTTCTCTCTTTAATTCCTATCCAAGCATCCATTCTCTCCTCACTGTTCTGTTATACCTCAATAATATTTCCTTGGCAATTCTAGGCATTCTACCTAAAGGAGATAGGCTTGAGCACTTTCACCAAAGAATAAATTATCCATGAAACTAGAAACCTATTTAGGTGGTAGATATCATGTTGATCATTAATATTGAATGGGTCAGAACAGTGCTGTTGATTGTCACTGTTTACAAACAATCTCCATGTAAAAATCTAATACCACAATTCTACCACATTGACTAAGCCAGCAAGCTATATATTACCCCAGATTTATCTTATTTCCTTTCCCCACATCCAATCTTTAAAACATACTTGTTGAATCTAAAACTTACTCCTATCTTCATATTCCCTATACTATATCACCCAAGTCTAAGCTACCCTCAGCCTATAGTATTGGAATACAGTATTAACCAACCACCTGTTTTCAGGCTTATCACTTTGTAGTCTATTCTTCACTGAACTACCAAAGTGAACTTTAATTTTTAAAATGAAAACTACGAAAGCAGAAAGGAGAACCTGCTATAGTGTACAAAAGCTATTCAAGCCTCTGCTTGGTTACAGCTGTTACCATCCCATGGAGCTAACAAGCCATTAGTCCAAGCCAGAATCAGAACGGAAAAGCATTCTAAGTAATACAAAATGGGTTATTGATACATATACAGCAAGGATTTTTGGCCAGATTTACAGTTTACTATATCCTTAAAATACAATGCAATCTCATTTTGGATCATTTTATCATCCTCTATGTTCTTGCCACTGCTGCTCTTCCTGCTTTATTTTGTACCACTTTTCCCCTAACCTATAAAAATGCAACCACTAAGGTCTTCTTTGAGATTTCTAACAGGTCAAGTTTGTTGACACTTTAAGGACATTTCATTAACTCAGGGGTTGGCAAACTAAGACTTGAGACGTAATTCCAGTCCATTGTCTGATTTTGTAAATAAAGTTTTATTGTATCATAGCACACCAATTTATTTTTATGTGGTTAATGGCTACTTTTATGCTGCAGGGGCAGACTTGAGTCCTTGTGACAGAAGCTCCCTGGCCAGCAAAGACTAACATATTTATCATCTGTCCCTTTATAAAAAATTTTGTCAACCACTGTGCTAATTAGAACCTCTCTGTCTAGAATGCTCTTTCCCCTCATATATACATAATTACTTCTTATTATCATTCAGATTTCTTCTGTAAATGTATTTCCTATTAGAAATTTCTCTGAAAGTCAAAATAAAGCTTTTTCCTAACCTAGTACCAACATTTAAATCATTGCATAGCATTTGTAATTATCTGGTATGTTCTTTTTATGTGTTGAATTATTCACTTGTTTACATGTTGCCTCTTCTTACTGGAATGTAAGCTCTTTTGACAGAAGCAAGCTTGTTGTTCTTTGTACCTGCCCAACTATATGCACTCTTTTTGTTTCCTAGTTCTTCCATAACAAAGTGGGTTGCTTAAAGCAACAGAAGTTTATTATTTCATAGTTTCTGGAAGCTAGAAGTTTGAAATAAGTGTTGAAACAGCTAGGGTCCATCTGAAGTCTATAAGAAAGAATCTGTTCCACGACTCTCTTCTGATTTCCGGTGGTGGCAATCCTTGCTATTCCTTGACTTGTAGTATAACTCAATCTCTGCTCCATCACCATAAGGCTATTTTCTCTCTTTGTTTTCTCTCCCCTTCTTATAAGGACACCAGTCATATTGCATTAAGGGCCTAGGGTACTATGTTATTCTAACATAACCAATTCCACTTGCAATGATCCTATTTCCAAATGATTTCATATTCACAAGTACCAGAGATTAGGACTTCAACATATTTTTTGGGGGTACAGTGCACCTATAATGAGTACTTATAACAATGTCAGATACATTGGTGAGTCCGTGAATAAATGGATAAATAAGTATAAGAAAAGAAAAAGCAATCTCAGAAAAGATGCTCCTTTTATCCAATTGATTTATTAGAGATTGCATGAAAGGAACAAAATAGAAGACAAAACAGATAACTAGTTAAATGAGAAACTGAGAACCAACAGATCCTCAAATTCCAGAAATCTCCCAAAATTTGGCACCATAATGAAAGAGAGATAAACTTTGAATGTGGACTAAATTGCTGGGTTCAAGTCCATTTCAAGTAGTCAAAACATGGTAAAGTAACATGAATGGAGTTCAGCTTCAGTGGTTCTTCAATTTAATTGTATGTGAAATTCCCTTGATGTAGAGAATCAATCTGCAACTCCACAGCTGAACCAGGTGCCTTAGATTCACAGACTGACAAAATTTCAAAGTGACAGCAAATTCTTGGTTTTCTTATAGTCGCTGTGCTGTCATGGATTTGAGCCATTTAATTTTTACACTGGTAAACAGTGGGATTAACCCAAAAACAGTAGGTAAATTGTTTAAAAAGGAAATTTAGAAAAACAAGCTCTTGCTTATGTACCAAAACATTTTTAGAAGTCACCCATACTGTCCATACATCAATGTAGGCCATGATTTATTATACTCATTCATTCATCTAGTATTTAGTAAATGCTGAGAAGTCAGTTTTAGAAGATTTCCTTTACTCTTGAAGAGTGTGCAACTGAATCACAGAGTACCTATTGACAGTCTGGTATCATAGCCTCTCTTCTATATTTTCCTCAGCATCTGAAGGGAAAAGTAAATACTTTAAATTGTTTGTATAAAATATGTGTGCCAGAACTGAGAGATAAGCTAAAACAAATCAAAGGACCTGCCCTGTGATAAAGTTTTAAAGAATCATCTATGCACCCTTAAAAATTTCATTTTGTTCAGCTATAGTAGATACTGTGGTCTGCAGATAAGAATCCTTACTAATTCAGATAGTTTCCAAGCAGACATAACAGATGAAAAAGAGCACAGTGTCACAAAAAGCATGGTGAACAGAAGGATTTTAGAAGTTCTTGTAGTAGGCTGAATTATGTACCTAAATATAGACATGGGGTATATACTGTGTGGGTATAAACCTATTGTAAATAGGGTCTTTTGAAAGACATTTTTTTTGGCAAGGTGTAGCCCAAATTATTGAGGTTGGATCTTAATTTGGATTACTGGAGTTTATAATCAGAAAAATTATAGAAAGGAGACAGAATCAGGAAGTCAGCAGAAACCCAGAAGAGAAAGGAGAGAATATTTCCAAGTGGTGGAAAAGTCTAGGTACCCAAGGATTGCCAATAAGCCAACACCAGAATGCGGCTGACTGGCAGAAAGCATGGTCTTGACAACACATCTTGATTTGGACTGCTGTTTCTAAAACTAAGTCAATACATTTTTGTTTAAGTCAAAATTGATTTGTGGTATTTGCCAAAGCAGCCTGGCAAACTAAGATAGTTCTTTATAGCTAGCTGTAGTGCAGACAGTATGTGGGGGAAAAGCATCAATTAAGACTATGCTTGGGGCCAGACAAAGAGTTTCAAGAATATTACAGCATTGAAATTATACTATGCATTTTCATTTACATCACATTTTGAGTTTCTAAAATATATTTCTAAATCCCTTCCTATCTGTAGCCAAGGGCATAATGTCAAACACTTATGAACTATTTCTATCTTATTTATTATGGGAAAAAAATGATACAAATATGAATTCCTATTATAAGACAGACTGACTAATCACTATACAGAGTTCATATTTTTATTTTTTTGTGAAGATCTGAGCATTGGACCATATCTTTTAATTCAATGGAAATCTTGACTCAGAAATCAGTTTCAACCCAACTTTGAAAGACTATCAGACAGTCATTAATTTTTTTTTATCAATATTGATAACTAACAAAGGGCCAGGCCACCATGCATAGGCTCTGTTAATTTACATGATCTCTATTATAAAAGAACTGAAAAATTTCACTAATTGCCACATCTTATGCTGTTTTTCTCTTGAAGATTTATATAGTGCTTGAGATATAGTGGGTCCTATTCATTGTAGAATGAGTTAATTAAAAGAACTTTTCCAACTGTTCTAGTTTACTACCTGCCAAAACAGAAACAGAATAGCTTTTAAAAAGAGGAATTTAATAGGCTGCTAGTTTATAGTTCTAAGGCTGAGAAAATGTCCTAATTAAAACAAGTCTATAGAAATGTCCAATCAAAGGCATCCAGGAAAAGATACCTTGGTTCAAGAAGGCCGATGAAGTTCAGGGTTTCTCTCTCCAGTGAGAAAGCACATGACGAACACAGTCAGGGTCTCTCTCTCAGCTGGAAGAGCACATGGTGAACACAGTGTCAGCTGCTAGCTTTCTCTCCTGGCTTCCAGTTTCATGAAGTTCCCTGGGAGGCATTTTCCTTCTTCATCTCCAAATGTTCCTGGCTTGTGGACTCTGCTTTGTTGTGCTGCAGCATTCTCTGCTCTCTCTGAATCTCCTCCTTCTCCAAAATGTTTCCTCTTTTATAGGACTTCAGACACTAATCAAGACCCACCTGAATGGGTGGAGACACATCTCTATCTAATCCAGTTTAACAACCACTCTTGATCATTCA
The DNA here is from genome assembly GCA_004026745.1 of Myrmecophaga tridactyla. Classification (NCBI taxonomy): domain Eukaryota; kingdom Metazoa; phylum Chordata; class Mammalia; order Pilosa; family Myrmecophagidae; genus Myrmecophaga; species Myrmecophaga tridactyla. The sequence goes on along the minus strand of PVIY010010013.1, from coordinate 29,569 downwards.
AGATCACACCTGAGTCACATCTCCAAGCAGATGATCTAATTTACAGTTTCAAACATACAGTACTGAATAGGTATTAGAGGAAATGGTTGCCTTTGCAAAATGGAATTAGGACTTTTCTAGGGTACATACATCCTTTCAAACCAGCACATTCCAAACTCTGGACCCTAATAAAGACATGTTTTTTTCCCATATACAAAATATATTAATTCCATCACAATACCAGAAATCTTTAAATCATTTCAGTAGCAATACAAATGAAATACAAAGTTAGAAACAGTATAAACTATCAAAGTTAGTTACAGGCATGGTCTGTTCTAGGGCAAAGTTCTCCTCTGGCTCTGGACCTATAAAAACTCAAAACAAGTTATTCGTTGCCAACATATGAAGGAGGAACATTCATAGGATGCATATAACCATTTTCATAGGGAGGAAAAAACACAGGAGTCACCCGACCCATACAGTTTCAAAAACCCACAGGGCAAAGTCCATTAGATTTCAAAATCCAAGAGTCATTTATCTTCAGGGCTTTAGAAAGCCACAGTCCCACCCTTTCCAAGGTCCTATACAGAGGTCTGTCTCTCTCTGAACTCAACCTTGGGAGACATTGGGGAGACCACCTTTTTCTTGGCTTCACCCTCTCCAAGCATTGGGGCTGCACCCTGGCTCTCTGCCATCTCCGGGGTACACGCTCAACGCCCCCCCCCCATGTTGTGGCAGCCAGGCTCTCCCCAAACCCCAAGGAATGTGCTTCATCCTCTCCAAGGCCTGAGGCAGCATGACTCTTCCACTGCAATGAGGTGGAAGGCCCCTCCTCTGCCTTTGGGGCAAACTCACCCTCTTCACAGACTTTGGGTGGGTCTGCTCTCCTGGCCTGAGGCTTCTTGACTTCAGACACTGGCCTCCATGTTTTTGCCTCTGAAGCTATTTTTCCTCCAATATGTCCTTTCTCTGAACCCTCCAGTCCAGACTGGCAGCAACTCTGTTTATACAGGTCCCACAGCACTCTCGTTGGCTTTCTATGCAATAGTCTTGGATCATGCCCATCAGACATAAGGTGTTTCCACAAATCCTTCCTGGATAACTCCATGTCCAATGCTGGCTTTCTCTGAATTGGCTGACTGATTTCAAATTTGGCCAAGTTTTCATGTGGGGCACTTTTCTCTGGGGCCTCCCTTCCAGGAAGCCCAGAATTCTCCAGAACATCAACTTCTGGTTTCTTTGTACCCAAGAGTTCAGTTCTCAGCTTATCTCTTCCTGTCACATTTCACTATAAACTGTGAGGAGAAACCAAGCTGCACTGTCCACATTTAATTTGGAGATCTCTTCTGCTAAATATCCAAGTTCATGGCTTTTAAAATCTGTCTTCCAGCCAAAGCCACTAGTCAATTTTGCCAGATTATCTGCTATTTTAAAGCAAGGATATCCTTCCTTCCAGTTTGCAATAACACGTGCCTCATTTCTGTCTAAGACCTCGTTAGAGGTATCTTTAGGGTCCACGTTTCTCCCAACAGTCTCTTAAAGACATTTTAGGCCTTCCCTATCAAGTTTCTCATAACTCTTCCAGAATCTTCCCCTTATCCATTTAAAAAGTCATTCCAACATGTTTGGTATTTGCAAACCGCAACAGCATCCCACTCTCTGGTACCAAAATCTGTTCTGGTTTGCTAGCTGCCGGAATGCAATATACCAGAAACCCAATGGTTTTTTAAAAGGAGAATTTAATAAGTTACAAGTTTACAGTTCTAAAGCAATAAAAATACCCAAACTAAAGCGTCCAGAAAAAGACAACTTCACTCAAGAAAGACCAACGTATGTCACATGGGAAGGCATGTGGCTGGCATTTGTCAATCCTTGTTTCCGATTCTGATGCCAGTGGTTTCCTCTCTAAGCATCTATACACCTTCACTTAGGGCCTCAGGGACACAGCTCTGGGTTCTGGTTTGCTTAGCATCTCATGAGAAGGCATGGTGACATTTACTGGGCTCTGCCTCTCCAAACATCTGTGTCTAGGTGTCTGTTTTCTCTGTCAGCACTCCGGCATCTCCAAATGTCTGCATCTCTGTCAGCTCTGAAGTTACTGTGTTTTCTCTAAAATGTCTCCCCTTTTAAAGGACTCCAGTAAACTAATCAAGACCCACCTTGAATGGGTGGAGTCACATCTCCATCTAATCAAAAGGCCACACCTACAATTGGGCTTGCCACATCTTCATGGAAGTAATCTAATCGAAAGGTCACACCCGTAATGTGTGGGTCACTCTCCATGGAAACAATTTAATCAAAGATATCCACCCTACAGTATTGAATGTTTCCTGGGGTACACATCATTTTCAAACCAGCACACCAACTATTTTTATTCAAGGAAATTCACTGCCTCTTGAAATTTGAGGGAAATTTTTGTCTGTGATATACTTGTAGTTTGTGTAGTATTTTTATCCAGTTTTGTCCAGTCCTCTGGACTTAAGGTAGTGCTTTGTATAAAAATTAAAAATAAATAAATGCCCAATATATATTAATAAATTAGAAGGGCAGAATATCGGCGAGGGTTCTCCAGAGAAACAGAACCAACAGGATATAGATACATAGATAGATAGACAGACAGATATACACATACATACATACATACATAGATGGATAGATAGATTTATTGTAAAGAATTGGATTACACAATTGTGAGGGGCTGGCAAGTTCTAATTCTGAAGGGCAGGCAGCATGCTGGGGATTTTGAAAAAATGTTGTTGAAGTTTTCCGTCCAAATTACTTACAGGAAATTGTCAACCTGGAATTTTTGGTGAGAGTTGATGTTGAAGCTTGAGGCAGAACCCTCAGTATTTATTTGTAATGAATTGGATGAGGCCCACTCATATTATGGAGGGAAATCTTCTTTACAATCAATTGATGGTAGATGCTAACCCTATATATGAAATACTCCCATAGTGAATACCAGGTCAGTATTTAACCAAACAACTAGACACCATAACCAAGGCAGGCTGACACATAAAATTAAGCATTGCAGTAGATGAAGGGGATCATGTAAGAGATGAGAAAGAGGAATTACCATAAATAGACATAGATTCTGGGGAGCTTGCTAAAACCGGTAAGACATAACTTTTGAAAAAAAGAAATGCATTCCCTCAGATAATCATCATTTTGGCCACACAAGAGACATTTGCCTTCTCATTGCGTTAACTATTTAGGGAATTTTGCTTAATTTACAAAATTCACTGTTTATTTTACAAAATTCAGTGTACAGTGTTTATTTAAGAGACTCACTCTGGGATGATTTAGATGAAAAATTGATAAAATTACTGAATTGATAAAATTACATTTCAGGACCTGCAAAGCTGAAGACCACCCTAGAACTTCATCGAGGAACAGAGTCACAGTCAGACAGTTTGTCCGTCTGAATTTCCTTCCAGAATTCAGGCATTTTAAATAGTGTAGGTACCAAAAAGTCTTCTTTTTGCCTAATTATTTGGATCATTTTTCCATGCTTTACTTAGCATTATTTTGGCTTCAGTAGTCAGAAATACAAACGTAATACAATTCCTACTGAAAATAAATTGAACCTAACTCTAAAAGTTTAAGCACCTGTTCACAATTTATATTTATTAAGAGCTTAAAAGAGAACATTATGATCATTTTATTTCATTTTCCCTGACCCTTCTTACGAGTCAAACTCTTTATGTTTCATGGGGTACTGACATTACTGAGAATAATTCAGGAAAAGTATACGCAAACCACAGGTTTGAGTCTTAGGGAATGGATTCAATTCAAGGAAAACAGAAACCACTGTCTTAGCCAATGAGCCACTTACCATTATGTGGCATTATCAACTGAAAAGCAGCCAAACTATTCATCACATTTTTCTCATTTCCAAAGATCACATAAAGAAGTTATACAATACCTTCCTAATCCTTGCATATAAAGTTTGTTTCCAATTTTTCCACATTTTTATGCTTGGAACAACATGGCTAATTTCACCCAAAGAAATGTCATTCTTCAAAATGTAACCTAGGCATTTTTTTGGCCTGTGTAATCTGTATGTATTGTCAGTAAAGTATTAACCATAAACTCAGACAAATGTCATCTTCTTTTGATCCCCACTGTCACAGAAAGTGATTGGTCACTGACACAATTTGGCAAATAGGATACCAGGAAGTAGAAGGGATGAGATTCTCTCACTTCATGGGGCAATATCTTCCAGGAATTCAGTATTTCATTTAAATTGATCCATCTCCTGATGAAAAAAATATATATTTCTTAATAAGCTGTGGAGAATCATTTAAGAAGATAGCCCCTCTGTAAATTTATAAACCAAGGATTTAATGGTGATTTCCATGAATTCTTCTCCCGTTCTTCTTTGCCCTCTTATAAGAGTTTCTCTTGTGCATAAACTTAAGAGTGTAACTTCAATAAGAATTTCCTGTCACTCAACTCTCATCACATTTTCCTTGCCCTGTCTCTATCAGATAAAAACATTCATTAAGAGGAAAAGATCCATTTTGAATCAAATTAAATCTCTCTCTTTTCCCAAACATCAGATTCATAAAGCTGCTCGTTCCTGTACCTATATTATTTCCTTGCATTTCCCTCAAATTGCAGACCTCTTTCAAGTTCCTAAGACAACTCTTTCTTTGCATTCTTCCCCTTCTCTTAAACACATTTAAAAATTCTTTTGTTTTTTTTTAAACACATTTTAAAATTTTATTGCACAATTTCTCTGCTCCCTTTTACATCAGAATTCTTCTCACAGTTAGGATTGGATTCAGCTTTGTGGGATGCAAAACTCAAAGCAAGAATCATTTTCCAGTTAGAATTTTACTTCTGTCTTTTGAAGTGAAATCTGGAAGCTGGCAGTCCAGGACTAGTATTGCAACTCTGTATAAGGAACCAGGTCTTTCCAATTCACAACTCTGACGTTGATAGGATGTGGCTCTCATCAGCTTGGCAGAAATTAGCATCTGGAGCTTCAGCTATTGCATTTTATTCCAAGTAGCAGATGGAGGGAAAGGACAAAAAAGGAGGAAATAAAAATCTCTTGTAAGATTTTCTGGACCTCAGCACCCAACACCTCCTCATGTTAGCAAGTGCTTGTTGTTAGTTGCATACTGAGCTGCAAAAGGAGGTGGAAAATGAAATTTGCATTCCAAATAACCATGGGATTTGTCTGGACCTTTATCCTAATTCTACATCCTCTAAGTAATCATATTCATGTATATGGTACCAAATACCCTCTAGAGGTCTATAAGTCAAAAACTCCCACATGCATTTCTCTTGAACTTCAGAATCATATTGGCTGTCTCCCTGACATCACAACTTTAATGTCTCAGAGACTATAAATTCTAAAGACTTCCTCAGAACATTCATATTTAAGCATACAAAACTCTAATTTAGATTTTCCCACTTTACTTTTCCTAGAGTTATGCGTTTTTCTTTAAATGTTTTTATGTAAATTACCATAATTTTGAATTATATATTCATGGATGCATTTATTTGCTTCATGTTTGTCCTCTTTCCATCAGTTCTAAATCCAAAAAGGCAGAAACTGGATCATCCTCACCACTCTATCTAAAATTCCAAGCACATGGCCTGGCATGTGGTAGTACTCACTAAATATTTGCTGAATGATAAAATTATTTAATCAGTGACATAGAGCAAATTTCATCATGAGCATCCACAGAAAGTACACAGGGCACAAGGGTTAGAGGAACTATTTAAAGTTCAAGCACAGGAAATTATGCCATAGGGAAAGAAGTGAGAACGTACAGCAGGGTAGGAAAACACCATCGTAAAACAAAAACAAATAACCTTCTCCAGAGAATGAGTGAAAAGTGTCCAATAAAATAACACAGGAAACAGAGATTCTGCAAAAGGAATTTTATAAAGATTTGCAGGTTGGGCAGCAAATTATAACTAGATGCAGTGTTAACAGCAGAGAGAGTGTGAACACCCATGCAACTTGAGTGAGAATAGAGGAGGAGATACATGAAGACGACTGGATAGGGACAGTGACAGAATCATCTCAACCCAGAACACTATCCCCACCTCACTGTCAGAGGTGGGAAACAGAGTAGTCAAGGTTATAGAATATGTTTGCAAGTTGCCATGTAACTTGCAATGTAAACTTCAATTTTAAAAGTTTATAAACTGAGGTCATAATTTTTGGTTTGCCAGCCTGTTATGACATATACTGTACAATGGTTGGCTTAAACAATGGGACTATATTATCTCATGGTTCTGGGGACTGAAAGGCTTGCATCCTCCCAGAGTTAGTAGCATACCGGTGCTGGCTGCCTGCAATCCTTGGGGCTCCTTGGCTTGCATTTCTGCTTCCCATTACATGGCAGAGACCTCTCCTTTCCTAGTTATTTGTATAAGACCTCCAGTATTCTGAATTAAAACTTTAGAACCATCTTCATTCACTTGGGTCACAATTTAACGAAAAATAACATCTCCAACGGGTCCTATTTACAGTGTGTTCACACTTACAGGGATTTAAGATTAAGATTAAGATCATGTGTTTCGGGTGTTACATAATTCAAACCAAGAAAACCATTTCTTGTTTCAAATCCCAAAATAGAGATAATATCTAACATTTATTGAACACTTACCTTTTCTGGGCACTGTTCCAAATGCCTTGTTTGTATCAATTAACTTAATCCTAATAGCAACTGCATGAGAAAAGTAGTATTATTTTCTCCATTTTATAGATGAGGAAACAGGAGCAGAGAAGTAACGTGCCTTTGGTAAGAGGCAGAAACTGGTTTGGAAACCAGCAGTCTCCTTGTAGTAACCAGCCTCTTAGTCATCATACTGTGCTGCCCTTCATTTAGAAGAAAATATTTCAGAATTAGCAATATTAAAAATATATACAAATACGGGGGGGCCATGATAGTCTTTCTGTAAAAACTTAGCCTAATCATGTGCCATTTATTTGAACGCTTATATAAGGTGCATGAGGAGCTACTAGTTCGTTTTATCTTGCAGTCATTCTCTGTGAAATAGTACATATAAGAAGTAACTGAACAGTGTTCTAGGCAATTTACAATTAACAGTAACCTTACCATGACAGTACTTTAAAGTATGTTTAGAGAAAAAAAATTTCTTCATAAATCAAAGAGGAAGCAAAAGAGCATAAAAAAATAGTTACACTGTGGTTTGCTGACTCTAATAACTAAAAGAATGAGAGAGCAGTGACATCAATTCAGGAGAAGAGCTCAAGGAAAGCAGTCTTAGATGAGGAAGAATTTGAGATGGTTTATAATACGAGATGGATGTAGATATACAAAAGAGATTTAGGGAGTGGGGAAAAATATGTGAACAATAACAGTCATTGTACTAATTTAAGAAGATAAAGACCTTAGGTTATGAAGCAAGACATTATATTGGCTTCAATGGCCATTGGTCAGTACAGACGAATAAGAAAAGATAATATTAGTTATTGTATCTTTTTTTTATATTTATATGACATTATGGAACTTGTTTCCTTTACCTTTGCTTGCAATTTCCTGTAAGCACACATTATCAAAACTTTAATGAGGTTTACTCTTTCTCGTGATAATTAGGATGACCATATGCTGGGCCTATTTGTTCTTTTAGTTCTTTTTAGTTAAACTGCCTTAAGTGGAAGAAAATATCAGCAGGATTCAAAAACATGGCCACAGCTGGGCAGAGGATATTGCCGTTGTCTTATCATGCTGAGAGAGCAGGTTTTTCTCCTCCACATTTTATAGTGTCTATTAAGAGGAGATTGTTGGCAACCTAGGGCTTCTGATCATTTTCCATTTAAATTAACTTTTTAAAACAAATATTCTGTGAGTTTTTCATAACCCCTATGTAAGGTCCTCAATACGTTCAATTTCTAATAAAAAGGTTATTCAATTACATTTTTGTGAATTACACAAATTCTGCAAGTTCAAATTTGAACTGTGTCTGTCTTCTCCACTGGACAGCTGAGACCCGTGAGGGCAAAAACCTGGTCACCACTGTCACCCCAGTATGCGCTCAAAATGTCAAAGGCCGTCAATGAATATTTATTGAACTCAAAATGAGCACAATTAAAATAACCCAAGAAAGATCTTAAAACTCTCAGCATATTGCCCTTTTCAAAACTCTGCAAAATATTTTTAAAAAGTGAAAAGAATTTAGGTAAATTTACCAGCATGGATGGCATAGTGGCATAATAAAGTATCAAAAGATAGAGACATCAGAAACTGGGATTTAAATTCACATTTCATAGAGAAATGGGGCTCAGGGAGAAAAGTGTCTTGCCCAGGAAATACACCAGAACTTGTGCCAGAACAGGGATTATAAATCAAGGTCCACCGGTCCTTTCAGTTATTTGACATGTCATCAAATGTATGCTGTCCTGTAAGCTGCCTATAAATTTGACTTTATCCCCATCTCATTGAAATGGAACCCACATATCCCTTCTGCTTTCCTTGGGGATTTTGGCTGACTCAGATCAGAACATGTGACCATGTTCCCTGGGTTCCTCTGGCGTTGAACTCTGCATATGCTGAAATATTTTCATATGTAGATCACTTCACCATCATACTCAGTCCCTAAACCAAGTTGACCTCAGTCTAAAACTTATTCTCTTTGCTTTGATTTCCCTGCTTCCTTTCCTTCTCGGCCAAAGACTATCCTATCCCTAACTCTTATTTTATTTTGCAGAAGAGTTTACATATCTCTTTCTGTTTTACAGACTAAGGCCTCTATCCTCCACCCCCAGATATTTCTCTCTATATTTCCCAAAATAAAAATGTCTTTATTTTTTCTCAAAATAACTGTTGTTCAAGCTATTAAAATAATAATTTTCAATATAATTCCATTTCCTTTATAATATTGCAAAAAACACAGCTATGCATATTGCTCACATAATTTTGAAAACGGAGCATTTTCTTCTTTTATTAAGATAAGATGCAATCTAAAAAATAAACTTCCAAAAAGAAACATCTCTAATGTGTCTGTTGAAGTGGCCTCTCTTGATCACAATTCTGATTTAGCATCAGACGTGAGTCTTAACTTTTCTCCTTAGCCAACTTTAAAGACATACAATTTTGTCTACAATTAACTGAATACATTTACAATGCACAATTGAATAATTTTGACAGATATATACAGAGATGAAACCACCACCCCAATCAAGGTGCGGAAAGTTTTCATTGTTCCAAAAGTGGCCTCATGTTCCTTTTCCTTACCACCTTAGGTATCAGCCCTCAGACAACCACTAATCTATTTTCTGTTCCATGGTTTTGCCTTTCCTAGAATTTTCTATAAATGCAATCCCAGGGTATGTACTCTTTTGAGGCTACCCTTGTTCACTCAAAAAAAAGTTTTTAAGATTCATTCACATTATTGAGTGAACCGGTAATTTGTTCTTTTTATAGCTGATTATATATAGAATATATATAATATCTATACTATTTAACAAGTTTTGATCCATTCATCTTGGATGGACATTTGTCTTGTTCTTTTTGGGCTATTTTGAATAAACTGTTATGATTGATCAATACAAATTTCTGTGTAGACATGTCTTCATTTCTCTGGTAAATACCTTGGAGGAGAATTGAAGAAAGTTGAGATACCAGAACAATCAGAATTCCCATGCTGCATATCTCTTCCAGCCCTTAACATCACCAGTATTTTATATTATTTTATCTGTGCCTTATTAATGGTTTGGTAGTAGTAAATTGGTCTTAATTTGGATTTTCCTGCTGACTAATGATGCGAGCATCTTTACATGTGTCTATGTCCCTTATATATCTTCTTTTGTGAAGTGCTTATTCAAATAGTTTGCCCATTTTAATCGTTACTTGACATTTTATCACCAAGTTTTATATTTGAGTTATATTGGCTTTATATACTTTAGATGAAGGACCTTTATCAGATATATGCATTGTGAATATCTCATCCATTTATTTGGTCTGCTTTTTTGTTTTAACAGTATTTTTCAAAGAGCAAAAGTTTTTATTTTAGTACAGTTCAATTTATCAATACTTTTTTCCTTTACATTTCATGACACCTGCATCTTATCTGAGACACTTGGGCACTTCTAAGATTGCAGAGATTTTCTCCTACGTTTTCTTCTAAGCATTTTATGCTTAGGTCTATGAATCAGTTAAATTTTGTGTATGATGTGAAATAATGGTTTGGGTCCTTTTTTCATACAAATATACAGTTGCTTCAGCACTATTTGTTAAAATGACTTTCCTTTTTTCATTGAATTACCTTGGAACCTTGTCAAAATCAATTGATCGTATATGTGTGGGTAGATTTCTGGACTTACCATTTTATTCCACTGAACAGCATGTCTATTCTTCCCCCTAGACCACACTACCTTCATTATGGGGCTCTATAGTAAATCTTAGTATCAGATGGCATAATTCCTACAACTTTGGCCTACTTTTTAATTATTATTTGACCGTTCTATGCCCTTTGAATTGTTATATAAATTTTAAAAACAGATTTTTAAAATGCTTACAAAAAAGTTCACTGAAATTTCAACTGTAATCAAATTGAACATACAGCTCAAATTGGAGAACTGACATCTTAACATTATTGAATTCAATTCATGAATACATGAATATAGTATAATTCTCCATCTACTTAGGTTTTCTTTAGTACTTGTGAGTAGTGTTTTATAATTTTTAGGGTACTGTATATATATATTTGTTTTAGCAAATAGAAATAGTACTGACTTTTTAAATTAACGCTATCTCCCATAGTCACTTTCCTGGTAACTTTTTTGTAGATTTTCATAGGTTGTTTCATGTCACCATTCACATCAACTGTGAATAGAGTTTTAATTCTTTCTTTCCTATCTATATGCCTTTTACTTATTTTCTCTACTGTGATTGCTAGCTCTATTAGTATAATGTTGAATATAGAAGAGATGTTCCCTGTATCCAATCTTGGGAAAGAAACATCTAGTCTTTCACCAGTGAGTGAATTTTTCATAGACAACCTGTATCAGGTCATATCTTCATAAAATGAGTACCATTTTATTTTAGTTTGCTAATAGTTTTTATCATGACTAAGACTGTCAAGGCTTTTTCTGCATTTATTGAGATGCTTGTATATATCTTTTTGTTTTAGTTTATTAATTTAACATTGAGTGATTTTTAAATATGAAAGCAAACTCAGATAACTAGAGTAAATCCCACTTTGTCATGAAGTGTGATTCATTTTAAATAGAGTACTAGTTTGAAATTGTTGTGTACCCCAGAAAAGCCATGTTCTTTCATCCTGATCCAATCTTGTAGGGCCACATCTATTGTTTAGGGTGGAACCTCTTGATTAGGTTGATTCCATTAAGGTGTGACACACCCAATTGCTGGTGTGATCTTTTGATTAGATGGAGATTTTACTTCACCCATTCAAGGTGGCTCTTGATTAGTTCGTTGAAGTTCTTTAAAATGGGAGATATTTTGGAAAAGCATAGAGGAAAGCTTAGATGCAGATATTTGGAAATTCAGAAGCCCCCGGAGTCACCAGGAGCTGAGAGAAATAACAAAAGGTATACAGGAACCAGAGCCCAGCAGATGTTGCCATTTGCCTTTCCATGAAATGCTAAACTAAGAAATGAAACCCAGAGTTTTGCTCCAGAGCAGCTAACAGGACCCACAGACACCTAAAAAGAAAGTCACTGGAATCAGAAGCTAAAGGCTTCTCTCCAGAGTTAAGGCTTTTCTTCAGAGTCGAGGTATCTTTCTTTAGATGCCTTGGGGGACATTTTTAAGGCCTTAAAACTGTAAGCTTGGAACTTAATGCATCCATTTTATAAATACCATTCCATTTCTGGGATATTGCCTTCTGGCTGCATTGACAAACTAAAACACATTGTATCAGGTTAAATTTGCTATTATTTTGTTAAGCATTTATACATGAATGTTTAGGAGAAATATTGGTGTATAGTATTATTTTCTTTTAATGTCTGATCTTGTTTTGGTTTCGGAAAGCACTGATCATAAAATGAGTTGGGAAATGTTCCTATATTCCTTTATTCTGAATGATTTTTTGTAGAATTATCATCTATTTCTCCCAAAAATGTTCAAAAGATTTCACTCATGAAAATCATGAGTTATGTATGCTAAGATCGTGGGCAATTTCATTTATTTAACAGGTATAGAAATGTGTTAGGTAGAATAATGGCTTCCCAAAGATCTCTGTGTCCTAATTCTCAGAACTTGTGAATATGTTGCTTAAAATGGCAGAGGGAAATTCAGATAGCAGGTGGAATTAAGACTGCTTGTCAACTGAGTTTAAAATAGGGAGATGTCCTGGATTATCTGAGTGGGCCCAGAATAAAAACTAGATCCTCGAATTTGAAAGAGAAGGCAGAAGAGTCAATGTCAAAGTCATTCATATGAAAAAGACCTAACCAGCCATTTCTGGCTTTGAAACTAGATGGGCGGGGAGGGGTCCACAAAGCAAGTAATGCAGGTGTCAACTTGAAGCTCAGAAAAGCTTCTCTCCTAAAGCCTCCAGAAGGAAGACATCCCTTGATTTTTATTCTATTGAGACCCATTTCAGACTTCTGAACTGTAAAATAACACATTTATGTTGCTTTGAGTCTTTAAGTATGGGCTAATTTGTTTCAACAGCAGTAGGAAACTAATATAAGAGCTATTGATATTTTCAATTTCTTCTTGTGTCAGTTTTGGTAATTGAGTGAGAGTTTCCACTTACACAATTTCATCTAAGCTGTCAAATTTAATGGCATAAAGCTGTTTTCCATATGTATTTACTATATTTTTATAATGGAGTATTTGTAATGGTAATTTTTTATCATTCTTTCTTGAGTAGTCCAGCTAGAGTTTTATAATGTTTTAAAATATCTTCAAAGAACCATGTCTATTTTGACTGACTTTCTCTATTTCATGTTATTTTTATTCAATTTAATTAATTCTGTGATTAATTAATTCATTCTTTTTTCTTACATGGCATTCATCTTACTTTGGTTAAACCACTTGCCTTAACATGAACTTTGACCTACATAATAAGCAGCTTTCTTGTTTTGGGGCATAAACTTCCTCAGAACCCAAACCCCCATCTGTAGCCACCACCTATGTACCTCACTCCAAACCCACAACTGGTCCCAAATCATAAGCCAACCACCCTCACTGCCCTCAGATTTCCAGGTCCTCCCCATCTCACATGTGTTTGCTTTATACTGACTAATCTTTGCCTCCTACAGGAAAATATACTACTCTCTACTCCTGGACCACCATAAAAGCATAAGCCCATGGTTCCCTCCTGCTCTGCCTGTGTGCTCCCCATTTGCTGGTTGAGCCATCTGAGCTAGTCACACTTCTTGCCAGCTGCTCATGCACCCCACTCTACCCCACCCCTGCTCTGAAACCTGTGAGTAACAACCTATCTCTTTTCATGCATATGGCCTAGGTTTCCCACTATGTCATACCTGACCTCTACCTGGACCCAAATTTTAATACAACTTAACTAAGCCAAAACATACTTTTAAGATATACTGATTTTTTTATCATTATGAAATGTCATATTTGTTTCTTGCATTGTTTCTTATCTTGAAGTTAATTTTGTCCAATAGTAATATAGTCACTCAAGCTTTCTTAAGCTTACTGTTGTTTGCATGGTATATCTCATTCCATTCTTATACTTTCAATCCTTTTTGTGTATTTGTTTCTGAAGGGCATCTCTTGTAAACAATACTAAGTTTGTCCTTGCTATTTCATACAGGACAAATTGTATCTTGCCTTGATATAATTTTTACATGGTTTTCTTTCGATCTTCTGTTTTGTTATTAGTTTTCTATTTGTCTCATTTTATTCATTGTTTTTGTTTCATATTTCCTGCCTTCTTTTTAGTTTAACCACAATTTTTTTCATGTTCTATTTTAACTCTTCTATTGAATTCTATCTATAGATATGTCAGCATAATTTTTTTAGTAGTTACTCAGGATTATAATATGCATCTCTAACTTATGTCAATGAAGTGTCTTAAACTAGGTATGGACTTTTTTAGTGTATACCTAGTTTTTGAATGAGTACTCAATTTGTTTTTCTGATTTTCTTGAATCTAAAATGAAGGTGGTTTTAAAGAAATACTCTAAAATATAAATTTAAATCAAATCCAAATTTGTTTAGATGGAATATGTCACAAGTTTCAGAGATCAACAATTAATTACAAAATTCAGAACATACAGTACATTGCTACTTTAGCAATTAATAAACATGTAAAAATCGAAGATACTAGAACTGATACAAGAGACTGGCTACATATCCATGACCAAGATATGTAGCTTGACAAGACACCTTATACATGACAAGAAACCTTATATATGACACAGAAACACTATCAATAACTAATGTAATGAGTCACAAAAATCAACATTAACATTCTAATAAGACTTAATGTAGCAAATCACCAAGTGTGAATTTAAGAATAATGGTTCTGAATAAATATTTGAGATTTTTAAGTTACTAAAACATTGAAATATATATTTTTAGATTAAAAAAAGAAAACAACCTCACATATTTTAAACAATGTTTAAGCCTTTCCTCATTGTTTACAGTTTAAGACCATAAACATGCAAATATCAAAGATATTTCAATTTTTGTATAATTGTTCATTTGTTTCTTACATATGCAAATATCATTATTAATTCATATAATTTGCTTGAAAATCTTGGTGTTTTACTTAAAATTTCTCAATGTTTTACCTTCTCTAGTCTAGACATCGTTGAAACATAGGTATGTCAGTTTAACTTTAAACAGCTTTGGACATATCCACTTTTACTAGTCCTAATTAAAATTCTGAATTCACTTTTAACTAAAAATGTTACCTGGGAGGAATACCTCGGTGAAGTGATGGTGAAAAGAATTTCATCGGTGTTGCAGGTGGCTCTCAGAAACCAGCTTTATTAAGCAAGGACGAGCATCAGCAGGAACAGCACCCTTTCGGGTGGGCTCAGTCCAAGCAGACTGTCTCCTTTCCCAAGCCCTTTTCTACTGCCATGGTTGGGCTTGGTTTGCATGCTTATGTGTGGTGGCCTTATGTCTCTGTTACCTAGCCTTTGTTTTCCCTTGTGCGTTTCACCTACAGTATTTTTCTTACACATACACTGGGCATGCTCCCCCTCACTCCTCCTTGGGATAATTAACCTATTCATCTTGTCCCTTGACCAAATTGTGTGGCTCAGTGGTTTGGCTTACTTCCTGTACCCGCTTTGCTTCTCAGAATGTTCTATCTCCAGCCTCAGCCCAAGCCCCACTGCCTCCACCTTGACATCCTCCTCCACCCCTCCTTACCTATTTTCTACCTAACAAAAAGAACTGGCTTTATTAAAGAACAATAATAATCTAAAGAAAGGGAAGTGAAGGTCCCTTTTATATGTTCTAAAATGTATTAAACATATATTAGTAACAAGAAAGAAAATTCAATGAGTTAATATATGTGAATCACTTTTAAAAAAGATATAAGGATTTAAAATACAATGTGGATTGTCATTCCAAATAAGCAAAAGGGTCATCCCCTTTCCTGTGTGTAGGACTTTTAGCTTAGTTTTTATATATCATTGTGTGAAGTAGGTAGGCAGTTGTAACAGATGAGGAAACTGAAAAATTCACAGCCATATAATTAGTAATTTGTAGAGTTATGTTCAATCCCAGAAGTTTTGACTTTGATTTCACTTCTGTTTTACCTGAATCATGCAGTTTCAAATAAAATATAAATAAAAGTATGTCTCTTGAATCTACCTATATCCACATACAGTAAACTAAAGAACTCCCTTTTAGAGTCTAAAGATAGCAACAACCTCATTAGCTAACCCTGCAAGACAGGAAGGCTCCTGAGTAGTTCTCACGCTGATCAGAAACACTCCAACTAAGATAAGAAGCATCAATAACCAGAGGAGGAAAGACAGAAAGTATGAGAATAGACAAAAATCTAGCAAAAAAAAAACCTGGGGAAAGTTTGAAGATCAAGCTCAATACTAGTGGGAAGTTGGTGTACACAGGAATGATAAATTTGGTCCTGCCCAACCACAGTCTCTGCTGCTAAGTTAAAAACAAACAAACAAACAAACAAACAAAAACATTATTAGTAGTTGAGAGGGCGCTCTGATTTTTAACTGACACATTTGATATATGTTGACATTGTACCCAATGTAAATACATGTTCACTGTGCTTATGTGGGGTAGAAGGAAAGGAAGACAAATTAAGTGGGTACAGTTTTAAAGGCTAATTCAGGTTATTTCTCCAACCAGGAGGAGGCTGCCAAAAGCCACTGATCAAAGCCTTTGGATACTCTGTAATTTAATTAAAACCGAATTACAAATTCTAAGTACCTGGCATGAAAGAAAACAATGTATTCATGCTTATCTAGTACTCAATACATTACTTAGGAATTTCTCTTGTTGGATTCAGCTAGTCTCCCATCAAAAAAAATAAAACAAAACACTTCGTTCTTCTTAATCAATTTTTCCTATTCTTTCTCACTGAAATAAAAACAGAATAGGTATAAATCTGAAAAGTTTAGACTGGAAGGCATTTAAAACTTCACTTCTGTAAAGGAATTGCATTTTTAATTACAAATTGCCTTTCCAATTTAATATTTAGAAATAAACAGAGCAGAAATTAACATATATTGGAAATTATCAAACATTATCTAGAAACTGTTGATATATCCTTCATTTAAATGATGCAGCAGATGTACCCAGCAGAGATAAGAAAACTGAGCAGCAGAGTGGATGAGAACCAAGATTCATACCTCAAAGGCATCTGCCTTCAAAGCACATGCTCTTTTTTAATCAATCACCACATTGCTTCCCTTTCCTCTTCTCTTTTCACCCCTCTAAAATATAATTAGGGTGATGGTGAATGAGGTACTCTTTTGTTTTTCTTTTATAAATTAGCATACCATTAATATCTGCCCCTAACCAAATTGGGTGGGGTATGCAAGGAAGGCAGAGAAGGCTCAAAAAAGAAAATACTGTCATCTCAATAGCTATCTCACAACCCAAAACATCCTTCATTTAACATGTAATCAAGCATACTTTGAAAAGAGACAGGATTACTATACTGGAATCAAGTGATTATTTAAAAGCATAGATTCAGCAAATGCAGATCACATAATCCTTGATTTCTAGGGGAAGCTTACACTATAGACACAGAAGCTCTTTCCAAATGGATTCTCCATTCCAACACTAACCTCAAAACAAAAGCCATTGTTCTGCTCTGAATTTATGGTTTTGTTTGTTTTTTGATATTAAAAAATTAAATAAATTAAAAAATAAATTGCCAGGTGACCACACAAATCAATGAGTTTTAGGAGCTTGAGGTTGTCAAAGCTAGTTCAGCATGAAGGTAATTAAAGCCAGATCCTTATCTAACACCACATTCAAAGATGAAATCCTGATAAATCTGATAGATTTAAAATTCACAAGCGAAGTATGTAGGCTAACTTCTTTGTGATATCAGAGTGGAGATTCTATACAAAATCCACAAAGCACTGAACTATAAAGAATTCAATTACATTTCAAACTAAAGAATTTCTCTTTAACAAAGGATACCATCAACAGCAGTAAGAAGCAGATAATAAAAGCTAACACCTATATAGTGCTAACTGTGTGCCAGGAACCACTTCTATTAGAATGGTCATTATAGGCACATAAAGGAAAAAAAAAACAGTTAAGCGACTTGTCCAAAATTACCTGGATTGTAAATGAAGGATTCATTTTCTTCACCTCTATGCTACACAACCTCTCCATGCAGATGAGAAATTCAGACATGCAATATCAGAAATCATGAATGGCTAACTATATGAAATATTCACAGAACTCTTATAAATCTACAAGCAAAAGACTTAGATTCCAAAGGAAAAATGCGTAAGAGGATTTCAAGGTAAATTTACAAAAGAGAACGTGGATTCTAAACCACATTAGTAATCAGGTAATATAATTTGAAACACAGGAAGATATCACTTTCTAACTCTAAAACCAAGATCTGAGAAAACTACATAAATTAAGTTAGTGGGGATACTGGGATGTAGGAACCCTATACATGACCGACTGTAAGTACCCAGGTCACGGGCCCTCCCCCTCTTGCATTAGCGAACAAGTCACTATACACAGACACCTACTTGACAGGGACAGACCTTAGAGGTCAAAGAATGTACAACTCCCCCTCCCTCATCACTGGTGGTAACCAAATCTTGAGAGACTGCTGAAAGCCGGTTGTAATCAAATCTTGGGGAACTCTGTTAAACTTTATAAACCACCTTCTTGACATGCCCCTTCACTTTTGGTTTTGGGCGTGGAGGGCTGATTTTCATGTCCCCATTGGCTGCCACTGGAAGGTTTTCCTCCTATAAGCCCCAAATTAAACTCATGAGAAACTTCTTGCCTGGTGTGTTTTATGGTCCAGAGGTTGAGCAGGGCTGGAACAAGGATGGGTTTCAAACCTGGTACAGGGAATCAGGAGTACTATTAGACAGCCTTAAGTCATTTTAGATGTTTGCTTATTCCTGGGTATATATCCTAAAGAAATCCTCATGGGGGTCCTTCAGAAAATGCGTGCATAGATGGCGACCACAGCTTCATTTTTGTGGAGTGGAACACTGTAAGCAATCTAGTTGCCTGCAAGTGGGGAAGTATATTGGTAAAATGTAGTAGTTCCATACCATAGAGGATAGTGCAGTAATGAACCGGATAGTTACATATAGTCATATGGATGTATTTAGAGAAGAAAAAAAGGTAGAGGGGAAAGAAAAAAGCAAGGAAGAGATGAAATCTATAACAAAATAGATTTATAAATTAAGAGCACATAAATCCCCAAACAACAGTAAACATTTTATAAAGGTACATACAAACACATTAATAGCTAGTAAATATCTTTGTAAAGCAAATACTATATGAGAGATTAGGGAATGGAATTAAAAGGGAATAAATTTGTCAATTAAGTAATCAATCAAGAGATGGGCCTTGCATAATCCAGGGATAAAACTTTCCATAAAGTGAGATTAGTTAATCCAAGTGATTACAGTTGTCCAACTAGAAAAGAAAGAAAAATACAATAATATATCTGTTTTATTTATATTTAATGCTAAATAAATAATATTATTACTTAGCCACTTCATATACATATAATGAACCAGGTGATTCTTATATATAAATGTTGTATTCTATAAGCATCATACCTATAATAGAAATATTATCTGCTATTTACTGACAAAAGAAGCATGGATTGAAGATAAGACATCGGCTGCTAGGAAATGGCAGTGCAGGAAGGCAGTCTGAAATTCATCATTCTTTCCAAAGAGTGTAATTATTTCACTTCATTGATCTAATATTTTCAAAAGTGTTTTCCCAGGACTGATATTCAGATTTCAGGAACTATAGGCCCAAATAAGGTTTTATTACTTCAGGGCATCCTATCAGCAGTACAGAGATTTTGCAGCATTTTTTTTCAAAGGATAAACAGCACCACAGATGCATTTATAACCCACATTTAGCCTGCATATTAAAAGAGCAAAGCACATTGGGTGAAGATAAGAAAAAAAAAAGAAAGAAAGAAAACAAATAATGCCCTCCCCACACTCCCATTGAAACCATCTTGGGACTAGTTCTTCCTCTGTTCTTACATGAAATATTGGATGGTTCTCATAGCCTATTTCCTCTATCTTGGAAAATAAGATGGCATCTCGTCAGTCAATTCAAAAGAAAAGTTTTGGTTCAACTATGAATCGAGCCAAACCTATGTGATTTTCATAATAACTCCAAATTACTCTTAATTTAAAGTTCTTTCCTGCCCTCCTGTGTTCCTGCTTTGGGCTGACTACTTGAACTGGAACTCTATGGCTGACTTTTTTTATTTGTTCCCCTGCTCTGAGTTTTGCCCAGCCTCCTTCCATAGAGGGAGGGAATAAGAAAGACAGCTAAAAGGAGTTGTAATAATACAAGTAATCATGGTAATAATCATCATAATCCAGGTGAAAGACAATGGTGGTTACCATCCAGGACCAGTCACCACATCTCTCTTCTGAATTAATACACTAGTCTTACCCTCCATTCCTTTCTCCTACTAGTTACACTCAATATAAACTTGGGGTGATGCCTTTCAAACATAAAGCAGATAATGCCACACCGCTCTTCTAAATCCTCCAAGTGTTCCCCCCTTTGCTCAGGATAAAAGCCCAAATCCATGCAAGCTGCTACATCATCTGTATACTGGATGTTCTTACCTCATTGTCTATGCCTCCATCCCTTCACATTCGGCAGGCTTACCACCTCCAGGTTGTTCCTTGAACCCACCATGTCAGTACCTTTGACACATTATCAGTAGGATAACTGTTAACATCTCACACCACAGCCCTCTGCCCACTGCCCCAGCCAAGCTTCAGCCAGCCTTTCACCCTTTAGATTTGTTGGTCTGTGTCCCCATGCCCCACAGGTCACATATTTAATTTTTGGATTGCATCCACTTAGAACCTCTGTCACTACGCTTAATATAAATGGGGTACAATCCCTACACATCTTTTGTGATGAGGTGGGGAAAAATTCAAATAGTGCAGCATTCTTTAATAAAGAAAATTTGGGGAAATTAAGAATTCCTTAAATATGAACTAAAGATTAATAGAATATACAGGAAGTAAAACATAGGTTGATAAATTATAGTTCAGGTAGTTATTAAATCTTGACTTGTTTATTCATCCAACACATATTTATGGAGCATCCACTATAAACCAGATCCTATGGCAGGGCTTTGCTAGTGAAAAAGATTTTTCAGGTAGGGCACATTGTAGTTGGGAGTAGACAAAGATAAACAAATCAACCACTAAGTAAAGAAAAGAAGTCGTTCAGGTTATGGTCAGCACTTGGAAGAAAATCAAGCAAGGTGAGTTTGAAATAATGACAGGTCTTGCTTATAATAGAACATTCATGGAAATTCTCTCTGAGAATGTAATTTGAGCAGAGAACTGAATTCAAGACATTTTAACTCTATTTTTTATCAGAACGTGTTCATGCTGTGTTAATGCTTTACTGTGTTTATCGTCATTACATTTACACATATACATATATTATATGCACATACACATTTAGAGATACATGTATGCATATACAGACATACATATTCATATATATATACACAGACAATATACGTATATGTGTGCATAGGCATCTGTATTTACCTAAATGTACATAATTTTAAAAATAGTCTATATAATGCATATATATGCATTTTATAAATGATATATAAATATAAATATATTCCCTAAGTAGATTTCCCAGAATTTATATGGTTAGACTTTTCCCCTACTGCTATAAATTGATGAGGTTTTCAATGAAACATCATTTTTTTCAGATTTGAGAAACTACTGATAATGAATGTATTACTTGTAATCGTATTTTATCATCTCTCTAGTTATATTTGAAAATAAATAAATAGGTTACTGTCTTCAAATTTTCCTCTGCCTTACTTTTACAGTATTGGAGATTTAGAATGCCTCTCATTATATTGATACATCTTTGAGGATCCAGAGGAAAGTCTTGCTTATAGTGAAAATTCCTTACATTGGATTATAAATTCTCTATTTTAACAGGGGGATAAACTCATCTTCTCCTTTCAAAAGTACATTTTATAATCAGTTTCAATGTCTTGTTATTAATAAATCTTTTCCATTTTCTCAACTTCTATCTTCTCTGAAAGCACCCCCACACACACACACCTAACACCACAAGACCAAGGAAATTCCAGGTTAGAGGTTACTTTATCACTATCTTACTTGCTTTAAACTCTCCTTGATTATATCTTCATTTCTATTTTCTTTTCTTCTATATATAAAAAGCACCATTTGAAGATTCCATAATTCTACATGCTAGTACTCAAAAGCGATTTAGGAGTTGTACCTTATTTTTCATCCTTCTGTAAATTTTAGAAAAGGAAAAGAATAAAATATATAAACATCATTCATCCACATAATAAATTATGAATTCACACATCCTTGAAAATTGCTGAGCTTCCCAGCTAAAACAGATGTGTACATTCACACCCACCAAGGAGAGTAATGCACACCTATGTCCCCTATGAAAGGATCTTTATGTACTTTACTGAACTTATGTACTTTACTGAACTTTATGTACTTACTGAACCTTTTAAGCACCATTGAACGATACCATCTGTGTGTAGAAATACAACAAGTATTCAGTAATATTGTATCACGTGAAAGAGGGTACTATGAGTTACAACTTCCAGTTAGTTAGAAAGACTCTGTATTAACCAAGCAATATATATTCATCTTAAAATACAAAGAAGATACAAAAATAATTCATATCAGAACACAGAGACAGTCATTGTTGGTGTATGTTATCCTATATAAAATGCTTAATGCTGTGCTTGGTGTATTATAACCATTCATTAAGTAGCAGCTATTATTAATAATATGATGATATTTTCAGTAGAGTATTATATTTCAAGTATATTTTTACTTACCTGAGATAACCACGCCTTTCCATTTTTTATGATGAATAATATAAATCTGCCAACAACTACTCCAGAGTTTAGTGTCCCTTAAACAATAAGAGTGTATATAGTCTGTTGATAGATGTTGCTATCTAAGGCTCTGAGAAGATGTGTCATTGCACTTCATCAGAACCCATGGGATTTGCAGACCATCGATGCATGTCTCAGCCTATTAAGTGTCCTTGGGCTTCTAAGTGAAACATCGTATGACAGGCTTGGAAGTCTGGAGATGGTGCCTACTAACTTATTATCCATGTGAGCTTGATAAACATGGGATCAGAGGAACAGAGCAGTGATAGTGAAGTGTTCCAGTGTGTAAACAGGCGTCCTCTCCAGACAGTTTTGCGAAGCTCATTCCTTTGTGCTGTAATTGAGACATCTTGCTTATCCCAAAATATTAGTGTGCAATGTTAGGTCAATAAAAATCTGAGATTCTGGGATCCAGATACCCATCCCTGTCCTTACTGGGTTGCCCCAGAGTTACGAGGGTGGCCCTGACTACTGGGGGAAGAGATTTAGTGTTGGAAGCCATATCACATTCTGGCGTGAACTAGCTGGATTTGCCCTCAATAAGTCCTCACTTTCCCTCAGGCAAAAATGAGAATAAATCTTGTCTAAAATAACTAAAAAACATAAAAATTGTTAGAGTCCTTTACTTCCTGTATTTTACTTGTAAATGCCATATCAAAACTTATCAAAATTATGCATTCTTAAGGAATCAGGCCAAACCCTTTCTTCTCCATGAGACATTTCAGTTCACTCCTGTCCTCATAAATTTCTCCATATCTGATTCTGATAATACTCAGCAATGCTTATTCAACTATCAATTGTGACCAGCCCTCTCGCTATCCTCTCATTCCATTGGATAGTAATTTACTTCATACATTGCTATTTAATTGGATAGAATCTCATTTTGCTTCTCAAAATCCTATATATCAGTAATGGAAGTTATGTTATATATTTTTACACCAAAAACTTCTGTCTCACAGTAAGAATTTAATATATAAATAAATGAATACTTAAATAAATGTGACTAATTAATTAAATAATAATTCCTTCCTTTTGAATTGAAAATGAAATATTTTTATAGTTGCCTACTTCTTAAGATACCTGTAAGAAGACAATACTATATTTGTATATATGACCAATATTAATTTTAAGACTTAACAGTTAACTTTAGTAGACACTTTAACACTTTGTAATTATAAAATACTTGGTCCTTGAAAATAGATTTTTAAGAAAAATCATTTTTACTAAAGTAAAGCACTTTTTCTCTGATTTCATTATGCTTCAAAGCAACCTCAATTGATAGTGGAAAAAGCCATGAAAAATTGACAAAAATTTCTATTTCCAAATATGCCTATGGAACTTTCTTTTAAAATTGAAGATGGATGAAGGTTTCTCTTTGGGTTAAGGAAAAATATTATACCTAAGGATGCTTATACCCCAGAAAAGCCATGTTCTTTTAATCCAAATAAAAACTAGTAGGGGCAGACCTATTGAAGGGTGACATCTCTTGATTAGATTATTTCCATGGAGGTATGTGACTCTCCTGATTGTGCGTGGAAACTTTTGATTGAATTATTTCCAAGGACATGTGCCCCTGCCCATTCAAGGTGGGCCTTAGTTACTCTACTGGGTTCTTAAAGGAGCACACAGGGAGAGAAAGAGTCAGAACAAACACAGAAAACAGAGAGATGAAACTAGAAATAGACGTTTGGAGATGCTTGGACACAGACAAATGCTCAGAGAAGAAACCACTGGAACCAGGAGCTGAAAGCAGCCAAACCTGGGACCAAAACGCCAATAGGTGTTACCATGTGCCCTCACTTGTGACAGAGAAACCCCAGACATGAGAGGCCTGTATAGAGAGAAGTTATCCTCCTGTTGATGCCTTAATTTGGACATTTTCATGGCCTTAGGATTGTAGTCTGTAACTTAATAAATCCCCTTTATAAAAGCCAATCCATTTCTGGTTTATTGCATTCTTACAGCATTAGCAAACTGGAACAGATTTTGGTACCAAAGAAGCAGTTTGCAAATACCAAACATGTTGGAACGGCTATTTACATAGATAAAGGGAAGATTCTGGAAGAATTGTGAGGAGGTGAAGAGGAAAGGCCTGGTTTGCTTTGAATAGAATATTGGTAGAAATATGAATGCTAAAGGTTCTTCCAATAAGGCCTTATATAGAAACAGTGAATGTGTCACTGCAAGCAGGAAGAATTCAGCAAAATTGAGTCCTGATGTTGAATGAAAGGTAGAATTTGAAGGTAACATACTTGGATATCTAGATGAGGAAATTTCCAAATAAATGTAGAAAATGCAGCCTGCCTTCTTCTTGCAGTTTATAGTAAAATGTGATGTGAAAATTATAAGCTGATAGCTGAACTCTTGCATACAGAGAAACCAGAAACTGATAGACTGGAAAATTCTGAGCTTTTGGAAAATGAAACCCCACAGAATATTTTCCACTTGAGGATTTAATAAAACATGGAAACAGTCAGCCATTACAGGACAAGCCAGGATTGGAGATAGAGTTACCCAGAAAGGATTTCTGATGGTTGTGGTCCCTGTATACTGCAGAGAAAACCCACAAGAGTGTTGTGGATCTATATAAATGGGACCACTGCCAGTCTATTCTTAAAGGGACAGAGAAGGGACAAATTGAAGGAAAAAATGACTTCAAAAGCAGAATGGTGGAAGCTAAGGTCTGGAGCCAGGAATGCAAGTCCACCCATGCATGTGGAGAGGGTAAGCTTGCTCTGAAAGCTGAAGGTGGGCCTTCCACTTCATCATTCAGGAAGGTTTTTGCCACCTGAGTCTCAGAGAGTGGAACACATTCCCAGGGACTGGGGGGAGCCTGGTGACCACCTCATTGTTCTGAATGGACTGAGGTTATGCTCTGGAAATGGCTGAGAATCCAAATGTTGCCCCAGTGCTTGGAGATGGTGAAGCTGAGAGCAAGATGGTCTTCCCAATGATAAGATATGTTATACCCCTCACCCCAGTGTTTGGAGAGAGAAGGGCCATTGTGTAAACCCTTGGAAAGGAAGGAACCACCACTTTCTCAAGCCCCAGGATTAAACATCATTCTATAAATTATTGCCAGAACTTAAAATCTAATAGAGTTTGCGCTGCTGGTTTTCAGAGTTATTTGGGTTTGGTGACCCCTGTTTTCTTTTCAATTTCACCAAATGGAAATATGAATGTTTATCTCATGAATGTCCCTCCTTTGTAAATTGGAAGCAGATAATTTGTTCTAAGTTTCACAGGTTTACAGCCAGAGGAGAATTTTACCTTAGGACAGACTATGCCCATAACTGACTGATGAGATTATGTACCAATTTTGAATTGCTGTTGTATTTTCATTGTTATTGAAATGGTTTAAGGCATTTGGGATATTGTGATATAATGAATGCATTTATATATATGGAAAAACATGTCATTTGGGGGCCTGGAGTGTGGAATGTGCTGGTTTGAAATTACATACCCCAAAAAAGCCATGTCCTTTTAATCCAAATACAACCTTGCGGAAGCAGACCTATGGTAGGTTGGGACCTCTTGATTAGATTGTTTCCATGGAGGTGTGTCACACCCAATTGTGGGTAGGACCTTTTGATTACATTATTTCCATGGAGATGTGACCCCACCCATTCAAGGTGTATCTTAATAAGTTTACTGGAGTTCTTAAAAGACCTCACAGGGAGAGAAAGAATCAGAGTAGACACAGAACAGAGAGATGAAACCAGACACAGACATTTGGAGGTGATTGGAGACCCACAGAAGCTCAGAGAAGAGGCCACTGGGACCAGGAGCTGAAAGCAATGAAACCCAGGAGCAAAAGGCCAGCATATGTCACCATTTGCTTTCTCGTGTGATAGAGAAACCCACACATGATCAACCTTTCTAGAGTGAAGGTATCCTTTTGTTGCTACCTTAATTTGGACATTTTCATGGCCTTGGGAATGTAATATGGAACTTAAAAAAATCCCCTTTATAAAAGGCAATCCATTTCTGGTATATCGCATTCTGGCAGCTTTAGCAAACCGAAATAGAGAACTTGACTCCACTGTTAAATGCTATGCCTTGTTAAAATAAAAAAGCCATTTTTTTTTTTGCAGAAATGATTTAGAATTTATCAGAGGTGAAGATAAAAAAAGGAAAAATGTAAAAAGCTGAAAATACAAACAGAACAAAGCAATAATGATGTAGATTGCTAAAAGTGTGCGGAAAAAGTAAGCAGTTTGATTACTTACCACTTAATTATCAAGAGGCTGATGCAGAGATGTTAAGCATTTTTTTTTTTTTTACATGGGCAGGCACCAGGAACCAGAGTTCTCAGCATGGCAGGGGAGAACTCTGCCACTAAGCCACTGTGGTCAGCCCTGTATCAAGCATTCTTGCTTCTACATGTATAATATTTTGTGTCTTCAAAGCCCATTAGTTTCCAAATAATCAGTCTCAAGATTGATACAAATAATCTTAGTGCTCTAATCTCCTGTATCTCAAGTATGAAGCAAGAAAAAGAAAGTGGGGTGGCATGGTTAACAGAGCTCTATAGTTAGGTGTGATACAAAAGCAATCCTTACAAAAAGAATTGTTAACCCCTTACCCTCATATTCTGCTATGCTGTTCTAAGAGTACATTGGAGTCCAGGAAGGATGATGATGATAATGATGATGATTATCATTATTATTATACTTTGAGCTAAGAGGTAAGGCATAGAAGTACTATTGCCTTCATGCTTTACCCAAGACCACAGGACTTCAGTGGTATGATGTCTATAGTTGAACTAAAGGGTCCAATAGCAAATATTAAACATAATTAGAAAGTTTACCTATTGTGGTAGTTCGGAGGTTGTCTGTACCCCAGAAAAGGTCATGCTCTTTTAATCCATTCTTGCAGGTTTAGACCTATTGTAGATGGGACATTTTGGTAGGTTATTTCCATTGAGATATGACCACCATATTCATGGTGGGTCTTGATTCTTTAACTGGAGTCCCTTATATGAGGATAAAATCCATAGAGAAGCTAAGAGATGAAACAAGAAGTTTATAAAGAAGCTCCAGAGAAGCTAAGAGAAGACTCACAGAAAACAGAGAAAACCACTGAAGTCAGAGCTCAAATCCCAAGTAAAAAGGCCTAATAGATGCCAGCCATGCGTCTTCCGTGTTACAGAGGTGTCCCAGAAGGTAGCAGCCTGTCCTTAGAATCTAAGTATCAATCTGGTGATGCCTTGAGTTGAATATTTTCATGGTCTAAGAACTGTAAATAAGTTAATAAATCCCTACGGCAAAAACCAACCCATTTCTGGTATATTGTATTCTGGCAGCTTTAGTAAACCAAACTTCCTATACAAAATAACTTTAACAGAATTGTAACAATATCAAGGGGCTGTCCTTCACCCACTGATACTGAATTTATTCTGTTTTCTAATGTCTCTCTTTCCGTCACTCTTGAATATGCCTTCAATTATTAGTTGGTCTGATTCTAGTTCTGTTAATTTAAATTATATTGCCAACACTGCAAAGAAACACAGCGGAATTTTTGTGGGATAGCAATATTATACAATTTGCCTGCAGTGCTGGTTATGTGACAATAAACATTTGTGAAATGGATTGCTCTGTGCACTATAAAAAGTGAATTTTACTGTTCTTTAATCATGCTCAATAAACTTGACTGTAAACAATTGCATTATCAAAAATATATTTCACTGATGCTATGTGTGTCCTTATTCCAACATCAAATTCATTAGTTTCATGAAATTCTACGTCCTTTGCAAAATATGCAATATCACATTTCAATCCATTTTTATTTAGTGTGCAATATATCGGCAGATATTTACAACATCCATGGAACATCATTAGTGAGAGACATATTAATACGGATTCTAAAATAATGGATAGGGCTAAATGTTCAGCAGTTTTAAAATGTGCATATGGCTAGAAATAAAATTTTCCTAATTAGGAAATATGTAGTATAATTATATTCAATGAATCTAATTAATTCTCCATTTTACTAATATCAGAACACTCATAATAAAGCTACTGCAAGGGAATTCAGTAACTCCATGTTGAATAAAGAGTCATTTTTGTGAAAATGTTAATTGAATTCAGTGCATTTCTTTTCCCTTTCCCTTACCTGCCCAACAAGAATAATCTACCTTGTATGATGATTGGGAGGGGTTATAAGGAGGAGAACCAAGAGTAATAAGGAATTTATACAGTTCTAATATCAGTTTTTATGCCATCCTATGTCTTTTCTGGCCTGTACTTCCTTATCCTCATCCCATTGGAATATTCTATGCTGGCATCATTTGAGGAATCATTTGTCCAATATTTAAACATCCTACACTGACATCAGCTATTAATGCCCATCGTCCCTGCTGTGGTCCTCAGTAGTGAATGGGAACCATACTTCTGTGTCTTTAGGCACAACCTCTTTTGGGCCATGTTCCATCTCATCACTTTCTAGGGTCCCAAATTCTCAGAAACTTGGATACTCTTGGCCACAACTTCTTCCTACACTATCAAGATATGCATGAATTATTTGAGACTATTCAAAACCTAGGCAACTTAGGTGCTATTTTACCACTAAGATGTCATTTTGCTCTATGGACTTGGTGAATATCAATGTTTCTGAGAGGCCTTCATTCTTCCAAACAGCACAGATAGAAAACATTAAAACACCCCTCCTCTGGGTTGACCCTCAAAGGGAGAGGGATAGAGAACCTCTCTTAGATATCCATCCACCGGCAACTATTAATCCTTTATCATGGAAGAGAAAGGGAAGCTTAAACCAAGGTTTTAAAATATTTTGCAATTTTGTGCTTTAAATAGTCTAAGATTTTATGCTAATGAACTTTTTCTCTTAATAAGTTATTCAACATTTCAGTCCTTAAATTACATAGAGAGCAATCAGTCTCTACTTTGTGTAATGGATGTTTTTATGCAATTTTACAACTGGTAAATCAATGTATTTCTATTCAAATTTTTCCATCTCTTTTATTTAAAATTGAAATTATAGGGCATAGATTGCCTGGAAAATACAAGTTTATGAGTGGCAC
>PVIY010010012.1:0-70296 GCA_004026745.1 Myrmecophaga tridactyla | reverse complement strand
TAGATTTAGCATCACTAATTGCAGAAGACACTCCCCTTTGGCTGATTACAAATGGAATCAGCTGTGGATGCAGCTGACGTGATCATGACCTAATCCTATGAAATGTCCTCATTGCAACAGACAGGCCAGCGCTTGCCCAATCAGATAAACAGGTACCACAACTTGGCCAAGTTGACACGTGTCCCTAACCATGACACTTGGTTACCAAATTCATCTGGAAGGGACAGATACTGAAAATAGCTAAAACCATCCTAAGTAGTAGAGAGAAGTGGGAGGATTAACACTTCCAGACTTTAGAACTTATTAGAAAGTCACAGTGGTCAAAACTGCATGGCACAAAGATAGAAGTATTGACCATTGGCACCAGACCAAGAGTGCAGAAATTGATCACCAAATCTATGGTTAACCAATTTTTGACAAGTTCCCCAAATCCACTGAACTGGGATAAACTAGTCTTTTCAATAAATGGGCATAGGAGAACTGAATATCAATAGCAAAAAGAGTGAAAGAGGACCCTAATCTTACACCCCATACAAAAATTAACTCAAAGTGGATCAAACACCTAAATATAAGAAGTAGCACCATAAAGCTTCTAGAAGAAAATGTAAGGAAACATCTTCAAGACCTAGTAATAGGAGGTTGCTTCCTAAATTTTATACCCAAAGCACAAGCAACACAAGAAAGAATAGATAAATGGTAACACCTCAAAATCAAATCATTCTGCACCTCAAAAGACTTCATCAAAATAGTTAATGGGCAGCCAACTCATTGGGAGAAAATATTTGGAAATCACACATCAGACAAATGTTTGATATCCTGTATACATAAGGAAATCATACAACTCAACAACAAAAGAAAAAACACTGCAATTTTAAAAGAGGTTGAAGATATGAATAATCATTTTTCTGAAAAGTAAATACAGATGGCTCAAAAGCCCATGAAAAGATGCTCATTTTCATTAGCTATAAGGGAAATGTAGATCAAGACCATAATGAGATAGCACCTCACACTTATAAGAATAGTTGCTATTAAACAAACAGGAAACTACAAATGTTAGAAAGGATGTGGAGAAATTGGGACACATGCCCAGTGTTGTTAGGGATGTATAATGGTACAACCACTAGGGAAAATAGCTTGGTGGTTCCTTAGGAAAATAAATATCAAATTGCCCTACGACTCAACAATAGCACTACTTGGTATATATCCAGAAGAGATGAATGAAACAGTGACACAAGCAGACATTTTCACACTGATATTCATAGCAGCATTATTCATAATTGTCAAAAGATGGAAGCAATCCAAGTGCCCATCAAAAGATGAATGGTTTAACAAAATGTGGTCAAAACCTATGATGGAATATTAGGCAGCAGTAAGAAGAAATGATGTCCCAAAACTTGATAAGATCGATGAGCCTTGAGGACAATAATACGGAGTGAAATAAGCCAGATATAAAAGGATATATAATGTGTGACTCCACCTTTATGACTACCGTAAAGGTAAAATTGGAGGCTTATAATACAGAAAATAGGGGACTCAGAGATACATAGAAGCTAGAGATGGGTGAACAGTTTGCTAATGAGGATGAACTCAAATGTAAAGAATAAATAGAAGGTAACATGGTTCTCTAGTGGATCTATAAGTATTATTACCACATTGAAGGTGAACAAAATTAAAAGCAGTTGTATAGATTTATGTGTCCCAGTGATTAACAGTAGAAATATAAATAAGTTTTCATAAGAACTACTTCAAAGGTGTGATACATGTACAAAGAGTGTTTAAGTCCAGGGTACAGGGAGAAAACTGCTATTGCGTGCTATGGGCTATGTTCAACAGGAAAACATCAGCACCACCACAGCAACAGCAGGAGTAAATAACAGGGGGAGGGACAAGTGTTAAGGGGAGATTTAGATCTCCTATTTGGTGAGGGTGTGTTTTTTTGGTTTTCTTTCTCTTGGGAACAATGAAATTATCTAAAATTGAGAGTGTTAATGGACTGTAGACTTTGGACTTTTTACATGATGCCTAATGAATGCAGGTGGTTGAAGGATGCACTGACTGAGAAGTAGATTGGCGAATGATGGTATATACATATGATTGAATATTGTGCTGCTACAAAAGGGAACGAAGTTGTGACGCATGCAATTAGGTGAATAAGCCTGTGGGACATTTGATAAGGCAAAATAAGCCAGAAACAAAAGAACAATTATTGTATGATCTCCTTTAGAAAATGCTTATAAGAAAACAGGGGCCTAGATTGTAAGCTCTTATAGCAGACACATTTAGTCTGTAGAGTATTTATTATTTCTGGATTTTTAGAGGCTGTTTTGTATATGTATTACCTGATAAGAATGAAGCCAATCATGTTGGGATCGAGGTAATTCAGAATGCAAGGTTAAGGAAGATATTGTCTATATTTTAGAACCACACCTACTCTTTGAGACCAAAGGAAGAAAAGTTTATTTTGTATGGAACCAAAATTTTCTGTAGCACATAATCTAACTCAACTTGTTTGGATAGGTCATTTGAACAATTGAAACACAGGGAGTCCAGAATAAGAATGAAAGCCTTTAGTCCTGTATAACCTAATGTAATGCCTGGATATACCCTAGAATATATTAAGCAGATAATAAAAAAATATTGGCAAAGTCATTTGATGGATGGGAGAAAAAATATGGAACTATTAAATTTTACATCAGGGGATCCCCTAATACTGTGTCAAACATTAGAGATGCCCAAATCAACAGGCCAACCCTTGATATTAAGGCTTTCTCTTGTGAAGCTTATATAGGTAGTGGAGAAACTTGGCCTACCTATAAATGCCTAAAATTTATTTCTGGAGGACCTCTTTCATTACTCAGATGTGATTTCACTCTTCTTAAGCCCTACTCTGTAAGTGAAATCATTGACCCCCCCCAACATGTGACATGACATCCAAGGATAAAAGTTTCCCTGGCAACGTAAGAGATGACTCCCAGGGATGAGTCTGGCCTGGCACCATGGGATCAACAATGCCATCCTGACCAAAAGCAGGAAAAGAAGTATAACAAATAAGCTTGGCTGAGAGAGTGCAAATAAAGTTGTGAGGCTACTCTGGAGGTCACTCTTGTGTGTGCTTCAGTTAGACATTGCTACCTATCATAACTTTCCAAGCCCCAACCAAAACCATTCCAGCCAATCCTAAAGAACATATAGGGCAGTATATAAGATTCTACAAAGGTTCCATGCATTAGGGTAATTTTTCAGAAGTCTACCACCTCCAGGTGGGTCCCTGGACTAGATAAGTCCTGAAACTTAGAGAGGCCAGCCTTTCCAGAGCATCGGCTAGTTCCATGTCCCTAATCCTTATTACTGACAGCCCTTCCAACTTAAAAAAGTTGGAATGGGTATAGCCCAAATACCCCTAAAGAGTGGGAGAAAGATCAAAAGTGATGGTGGAGTTATACAGAGAATGAAAGGTTGAACAAACAAGTATGATTGCTGAATCATTATACTGATATTTCTTTTAGTCTTCAGTATCTTAGAGCAGCTAGGAGTTAAAGCGTAACATTGTGAAAGCGTAACCTATACCAAACTATCTAATCTGTCCTACAACTAATTATTGTGCTGTGCTTTGAAATTTATTCCTTTGTTATATGTATGTTATTTTTCACACCCAAAAAAGTGATGATTGTATATATATATATATTCCTTCTAGCCTCCAATGTTCTGGAGCAGCTAGAAGAAAAACTCTGAGATGATGTTAGGGTAAACCATAATAAACCCTGGGATCTGTCCTGTAAATATCTGTAGAAGAGTGCTTTGAAAACTATTGCTTTTTTCTTTCTTTGCTTTGTATATATGTTATATTATACAATAAAAGAAAGTTTTAGAAAAAGCATTACAAATTAAAAAATGGAGGTTTCTGGAGGTTGCTGAGTTTGGCTTGTGAAGGCTTTCTCATATGAAGCTTATTCTAGTTCTTGATTGGTGAATCTAGGGTACTGGGGCCCAGCTCTGAGACCAGCTATTTTTTTAAGCATCCCATTAAAGAAAGCAGCCCATAGTCTCCATTTTCAGTCCTTCCCCAGGTGGGAAAAGAAAGACTGAATGAGAGGCATAGTAACTAATAAGGCGGTAGTAGCACATAAAGGGTGGATCTTCCACAGGAAAGAAAGGGGGCAAGGTCCAGTTGGAGTAGTGCTGTCATTCAGAGAATTTAGATCTCAGGGGCTAGGATATCAGCAAAGGTTTCAACCAACAAAGGGCAGAGTCCAGCTTCTGACTGAAACATATTCCAGCAGGGACAGAGGTGGGGCTCCTTGAAAGTCACTGAGACTTCCCCAGCTTGCAGGTAACAGGGGGGCTAAGGAGTGGCTCCTCTCCTAGAAAAGGAAAGTGGTAAGGCCCAGTACAAGCAGTTGCTGTTATTTAGAGAATTCAGACACAAGGGGCTGGGAAAACAGCATCAGTTTCAAATAGATTTCCTCACAACCTCTGTGTCAACCACACCCCTGACAGGGGTTGCATCAGCTGGGAATTAAAGGCAAAGTAGCACCCTAGACCTCTGGGAAAAAGAAGGCTAAGGAGCACCATCTGCTAGGCAGGACAGCACAGGATCAAGAGGCTTCACAGGAAAGACTAGCACCCTACTAGTCTCATTGCCAGGGAACTTTGATACTGAACTACACCCTATTTGTGAGTCCTGGACCTGTCTTGTATGTGAAAAACTGACTGAGTTGGATTCCTCCCAGATTCAACTTAGAAAAACTTAGAAAAAAGTTGTTAGAGATAACAAAAAGAATGTTACAACCATATAGAGGCAAAAATAAAAAATAGAAATATCAAGAGAAGACCAACATTCCCTGAGGAGGAAGAGGGAAGAGAACATGCTTTCCTTGGTGTGAAATAACTGCACATAAAAAGGCAATTTTAAAAATAATTCCATATATGTTAAGAAATATTCAGAAAAATGAGAGCTGAAAAAACTCCAGAACAGCTAAACAGAAGCTAGGCTAGAGGTTTAGAATAAGTTGAATCAAATGACAAAGAACAGTTAAAGCACAGAGACAATTAAGAAGAAATCCCTAAGTAAGAATCAGAAAACAACCTCCAGAATAAACTAATCCAGAGACTCAGATACCTAGACACCAGCAGTAAATCATGAATCACAGTAGAAAACATGTCACTGCAAAAACAAAAGGACAAATATTGCATTGTCTCACTAATAAAAACTAACTATAATGATAAAACTCTTGAGAGTTAAAGTTGAGAGCACAGGGTATCAGCAGATGAAAAGAGGGTAAAGATTGGGTATTTGATTCTGAAGGAGTATAGAAGGGTTTACAAGATTGGCTGTAAATATATAAAAATGGATAGCATAATGCTGTGTGATGTCAGCACAATATTGTAAGTATAATGAACTAAGCTGAGCGTGCTTGTGGTTGACAGAGGAAAGCTAGGGGCATGTATGGCACCAGAAGAAAAGATAATGGATAAAACTGTAAACTTAGTAAACTTAGAGTGGACAATGAGGTTGATTAAAAGTTTTTACATGAGGGAGAACAAATGTATGCCACCATTGCATGGTATTAAAAATGGGATTGTATGTGGAAAATATTCAAATAATGCAATTTTTACTGCATTAATAGTATAGTTTATAATAACACTGTAATATTTGTTCATTAATTATAGCAAAGGCAATACATCAGATATAAGTGTCCATAAGAGGGGGATATAAGGGGAGGGCATTAGGTTTTTTTCTTTCTTTCTTTTTTCGTCTTTCTTCGTGGAAGAAATTAAAATGTTCTCATATAGATTCTGGTGATGAATGCATAACTATGTGACTATATTAGGAGCCATTGATTGTACATTTAGGACAGATTGTATGGTGCATGAATAACACTGTTTAAAAATAAAGAGAAATATACACATGTTGGAGAAGATGTGGAGAAGAGATACAACTATTCATCATTGGTAGGGAAGTAAAACAGTGCAGTCCCTCTGGAAGGCAGTGTGGTGGTTCCACAGGAGGCTAAGTATAGGGTTGCCATATCATCTTGCAGCTCCATTATTAGGTATATATTTGGAATAACTGAAAGCAGGGACACAAATAGACTTTTGCACATTGGCGCTTATGGCAGTATAATTTACGATGTCAATGAATGGAGATGGCCCAAGGGTCCATCAACTGATGAAGAGATTGGTTGAATGGTTGTATATAAATATGATTGAATATTGTGTGACTGCAGAAAGAATGAAGTTGTGAAGCATGCAATGAGGTAAATAAACCTTGAGGACAATATGTTGAGTGAAACAAGAGAGGAACAAAATATTGTATGATCTCATGAATATAATCTAAGTATAATGAGCAAATCTGAAATTTGAATTTGAGATAATAGGTTATCAGGAGACAGAAACTGAACAATGATTGGATTATTGATGGTTAAGAAGTACAGAATGTTCAAGAAGGCTCATTTTAAATGTTCGAGAAGGCTCATTTGGAAATAAATAGCATAATATTGTGATAAAATTTAGAGCCTAGTTTGTAAGCTCTTTCAGCAATCATATTTATTCCTGAGTTTTACTGTAATTTTTAAATTCTAAGATTCTATGTTCCTTGTGTATAACTTGGTAGTTCCCTTGAATTTGCAGGTATCTGTGTGATACCTGAGACTCAAAGTTAGAGTTCTGCAGCTCTGAAAGTCAGAAACACTCCATGCAGCAACTATTAAGGATGCTTAAAAAGAAATAAAATTTCAACTATAGATATGAATAAAGCTGATATGGTTAAGACTGAGGTAAATTAGAATACAAGGTAAAGGAAGATATTGTCTGTATTTTAAAACTTTGAATTCTGTGTAAGAGCAAAAGAAGAGATGTTTATTTTGTACGAAATTTAAATTTTCTTTAACACACTATGTAATTTAACCTGTCTGGTCAGTTTATTTAAACAACTTAATTAAATGGATCCTAAAATAGGGAATAGATCTTGGTATTCTGGGCAGGTTAATGTAATACCCTGATATATTCCAGAATATTTGGGGCCCAAAATAAAACATATTTGCAGAGTCCATTTAGAGACTGGATAAAAAATGTGAAACTATTAAAATTCTCCATCTGGGGAATCCTGATATCCTCACAACACTAAGGGCCCCAAATTTAAAAAGCCAAGCCTTTCATCTTAAGTCTTGTTCTTATGAAACTTATTTCTGTAATAGTGAAACTAAGCCTACTTATAATTATGGCTAAGAATCACCACCGGAGAACCTCTTTCATTGCTCAGATGTGGCCTCTCTCTCTAAACCAAACTCTGCAGATAAACTCACTACTTCCCCCATACCCCTGCAATGTGGGACATGACAAGACGTGTAAGTCTCCCTGCCAATGTGGGACATAACTCTCAGCCTGGCCCTGGCATCATGGGATCGACAATGTCTTCTTAACCAAAAGAGGGAAATAAATGAAACAAAATAAAGTTTCAGGGGCTAAGAGATTTCAAACTGAGTTGACAGCAATTCTGGAGGTTACTGTTAGGCAAGCTTCAGCCAGATATTTCAGATAGTCATGTATGTCAAGTCCCAACCAACAGTATTACAGAAAACTCTTAAGAATACCCTAGGTTTTATCTGACTCTATAAAAGTTTTACTTATTGAATTTATTTTTTTCTGAAACTTAAAGCCTCCAGTTTGTTCCTTTGCCAGATAAGTCTCTCCAAGAACATCAACCAGTTTCATTCCTCCATGCCATAATGTCAATGCTGCTTTACAGCACAGACTTAGAATGGTGGTTGCCTGAGTATCCGTGAAGATTGAGAGAATGTTCAAATGAGAGGAAGGAAGTGTAACTGAGAATATATGATTTAATAAATGATTGCTTATTGACTCACTATATAGATATTTCTTTTTAGTTTCTAGTGTATTAGAATAGCCACAAGGAAATACCTGAAATTGTTGAGCTGTAATCTGTTGCCTTGATTTTAGGAAATGATTGTATAACTGTATAGTTTTTAACGTGTGACTATATGACTGTAAAACCTTGTGACTGACATGCCCTTTACCCAGAGCATGGGTAGATGAGTAATAAAGACAGGCAGGAAAAAAAAAAAAAAACATGGGTTTACACTGTCTCACCAAACTTCAGCATTCTGATGAAAGATGTCATTTGGAAAATTTACCCATACAGTATCTATTAAATTTAGTCAAAACAAAATAATGATGGTAATAATTATAGTAGTCATCCTCATGGTTGTGGCAAGATATCTCATTTGGTTTTAACTTTTACCCAATGGCTAATGATGTTGAAAACATTTCTCATGTGTTTATTGGCCATTTGTATATCTTCTTGGGGACATGTATATTCAGGTCCTTTGCCCATTTTTAAATTAAAGTTTTGTCTTTTAATTGTTGAGTTATAAAAGTTCTTTATTTTAGATATTAATCCCTTATACCTTATATGGTTTGAAACTTTTCTATCCTTTCTGCATATTGTCTTTTCCTTCATTCACAATTTTTTTATTTTGATTTCATCAAAATTGCTTGTGTTTCTGAGCTTATATCTAGGAATCCATTGCCAATTTCCACATCATAAAGATTTATTCCTCTATCTTCTAAGAGGTTTCTAATTTTAGCTCTTGTATTTATGCCTTTGATCCAAATTGAGTTCATTTTTGTAGATGGTGTGCAGTAAGGATGTAACTTCATTCTTCTGTCATTAGATATCCAATTCCCCCAACATGATTTGTTGAAAAGTCTATTCTTTGCCTTCTGGAGGTATTAGCTCCCTTGTAAAAATCAATTTTCCACAGATGTGTGAATTTACATCTGGACTTCCAATTCTATTCCACTAACCTGTCTTTGTGCAAGTGTCACTTTTTTATGACTACTGTTACTTTCTAATATCATTTGAAATCAGTAATTATGAATATTTCAATCCTGCTCTTCTTTTTCCAAGATTGTTTGGCTATTTGGGGCCACTTGCAGTCCCTATATATTTCAGGATTGGTTTTCCCATTTCTGCCAAAAAAAGGCTACTGGAATTTTAGTAGAGATTACACTGCATTTGCTTTTTGCTTTGGGTAGTGTTGGAAATTTAACAATGCTAATTTATCTAATCCATGAACATGGGATATGATGCCATTTATTTAGTTGTGCTGTAATTTCTTTTGGTAGTGTTTTGCAGTTTACACTATATAAGAAGTCTCCCAACTCCCAGGTCATTTTGCCATTCTAAAATACTATGTATTGGTTCATAGTACATAAGACACTGGGTCTTGTGAATCAAATGTCTCAATTCTTTTGTTGTTAAATAAGTTCAATTTCTATAAGCAAGTTTTTGTAGGAAACCATGACAGTAGGTAAAGTCCACCAAGAGTGTGCCTTTAAAAGAATTTCAGTGAGCGAAGATAAATCCATTTACAGGACTTGATCTACTCCTGTAAAGATAAAGCAAATGTTGTTCTTAAATGTATTTAATATAATCAGTCTCTTATCAGAGGGCAAGTTGATTTCCAAAAATATCATAGTGGATCAATATTGTCTCTGCAGTTAGCAGGTAAAGCACCCAATAGAAGTGACTAGACCTGTCTTTGAGGGGATGTCCATATTACTAAGC
Source organism: Myrmecophaga tridactyla (assembly GCA_004026745.1). Lineage (NCBI taxonomy): Eukaryota > Metazoa > Chordata > Mammalia > Pilosa > Myrmecophagidae > Myrmecophaga > Myrmecophaga tridactyla. The sequence goes on along the minus strand of PVIY010010012.1, from coordinate 60,707 downwards.
TCATTTTAATCCCCCTCTGGGCCACCAACCGTTTCTTCATGGTTTGCATCTGGAAATTGAATAAAGTCTCATAAATCTCTATCACAACGAATCAAGTCAAGTCCTTTCTCTACTAGACTTCACTTTGTGGTGGTTATTCAGCTGAAGTAGTATTTAGCAATCTCCTTAATTATTTCAATCCTAAGAACTATAGTAGATTAGCCACAATTTCTTTGCAACAAAATGTTCTGCTTTACACACTACCATGCTACAAATTTTGGTAACCACCTCAACTTGTCTGCAATGTCAAGTCCTTCACTTGGGCATTGTCCTTTCTGTCATCCTCAAGGAAGTTATTGAGCTCATTCCAGTTTTTTTTATCCCCCGCTGTCATTCATGGCCTACAGAGTGAAGCTACTGCAGAACTTTCAGGGATGCTGATGATGTTATCACCAATGTGTTACTCAGGGCCTTGCTGAGAAGAGTGTCCTCTTCTCTCTAGAGTATAAGGGTGAGCAAGCAGATCAACCACGCACTAAAATATCTGCATTTCTCTAAGACTGTGAATACCTATTTTAGTTTGTTAGGCTGCTCAAAGCAAATACCATGAAATGCGGTGACTTTGACGATAGGAATTTATTAGTTTACAAGCTTATAGTTTTGATGCTGAGAAAAATGTCCATATGAAGCCACCAATAAATGATGCTTTCTTTCCAAAAATCAGATGCCCGTGATACTGGACTACTCTCACATGCTTTACCTTCTTGTTTCTGTGACTTTCACTTTCTTTCTCTGTATTCATCCCATTTGTATAGGACTCCAGTAAAAGGATTATGACCCACCCTGAGCCATGCCTTAACTGCTGTAACTTAACCAAAAGCTTCTACTTACAATAGATTTACACCTATAGGAATGGGTTAGCATCAAGAACATGATTTTTCAGGAGTATACACAGTTCCAAACAATCTCAATACCTAATTCAAAATATTTTACACAATATCTGGCATTTGAAATCATAATTTATAATCCACCTTTAGTTCAAATTTCAGTCAAATATATTCATAAATTGTCAGTAACTCCCAGAAGTTGAACTAGTATATGGCATTAAATGTAGAATTTCTGGTAATAAATCTCCTTTCTCTCCTGTTTGGTCCCATAGTATTTATCCCCACACGAAACTCTGATTTTTTATGAAACAATTTGGCAATATCTTGCAATCCTTATTAAATGAAGCCCTCTCAATTAAAAAACATAAACTTGTCCTCCAGGTGTGTGTTGGGACTTCTGCCTGGAGATATGACTAGAGACAATGAGTTAAAGTGGGGATTAAGTTTGAGGAGAGTTGTTCAAAAGGATAATCCCTTGCTAAATGCAAGTCATTTATACAACCGACTGTTATTCTCTGCATAAACAGTAGAAACAGCTGTTTTTTCATTTTATTTTATTTTTGTTTATAAAGAAAGTTCATTTGGACTTGGAAATTCAAATTAGTCAAATTCATCCAAATTCATCTAAACATGTTCATTCCAATCCCAGAATCCCAGTGAGCTTCATTTTGCATGTATGAGCTAAGGAAGCATCTATTCAACTTAAATAGTAATTCTACCATCTGAATCCTCAAATTCTGACAAGTTTTTGGTTAACTCAGACCTTGGATATAAGAACTAAGAGCTGCTTTTACAAGAGTCCTAGCAGTTTTGTACAGTTCTGAATGAAAATTGGTCTTCCTTTAAGCAGTAAGAAGTGGCCAACACGTCTTGATTCTCATATTCCTTTATTCCCATTATGATGGATTATTCCAAATTTCCTTAGTGTGTGAATTTCTGATCTTCAAAGTTAACTTTACATGTCACCTTTAATTATCATAGAACTATGATAATTAATGATATGCAGAATCCTCGCTGTCAGTTTCTACCACCATGACTGCAACCAGACATCAGGAACTAGTGATACCGCCCAGGATCCAGGAGATGCTGCTGTCCCCCGGTACCTGCCTTGACTTCCCACACCTCACAAGGCTGATGACCAGCAAGTGGTCTGTTGTGCCCAGCCCCTGCCAAACTTCATGTGTTTGATCCCATAACATCCCTCTATGTCATACCTATTGTTTCCCCTTTTCTAAAGATGAGAATGCTGAACAGCCAATTGGTTATATAATTTGTTCATATTCACTAAATTAAAATTGCATTTCAGTCTCAAATATACAAATACAAAAACTGTGCTTGCAACCCTTACATTGAATGCCATTAAAACTGGACACCCTAGCCCAACTCGATGGACTCATGTATGATTAATCCCAAGATATGGAAAAGGGCCTAAAATATAAAGCAAGCAAAACCCAATTCTCTAAGTTCTTTGTAAATATTTATATTATAGGGACCCTTGATATCATGGTCAAGTTTATGTGTCAACTTGGCCAAGTAGTGGTACCTGTTTGTCTGGTTGGGCAAGTGCTGGCCTGTCTGTTGCAATGAGGACATTTCATAGAATTAGATCATGGTTATGTCAGCTGCATCCATAGCTGATTCCATTTGTAATCAGCCAAGGGGAGTGTCTTCTGCAATGAGTGATGCTTAATGTGATCACTGGAAGCCTTTTAAGGAGGATTCAGGAGAGACAGGCTCTCTTCCTGCTTTGGCCGATGAGCCTCTCCTGTGGAGTTCGTCCAGATCCTCCATCAGAATTGTCGGCTTCACAGCCTGCCCTGCGGATTTTGGACTCTGTGTTCCCTCGGTCACATGAGGCACATTTATAAATTTTATCTTTGTGAGTGTTCCCTGTTGATTTTGTTTCTCTAGAGAACCCTAACTAATACACTTGATCATTAGAATGCCAACCAGGGACACAGCCATATTAGACAAAAATATTATTATTACTATTGAATATTTAAATAACTTTATGCATGTGTTATTTTAACATAAAATATGAACAATTCATGTTTATTTTAAATTTCATATTTTTCTATATTACTTACTTTTATGGTACATAAATGCTACTATTTAAACAACATTATTAGGACTTGTTAGCAGTGGCAGTTAGTAGTAATTAACAGCAGGAAAAATTGAACAAATACTGAGGAAAATATAACAAAATTTTGTAATGATTCTTTCTGTCCTCTGATACAGCAATATATTTTAGCTTTTAAATATTTATTATATATTTAAATTTCTAGACTATATATATAATTATATATATATTGTTATATATATATAATTTTTTAAAGGAGAAAATAAGCACAATAGGACTAAGCACATATAACCTATATTTAATTGAAAAATAACAATGCCATGTTTCTGTCCATGATTCAGTAGCTGTTTTTACTCTCTTTGCTTCCTTTTCTCATAATACTTCTCTAACCTGCCTGCAGCCATTAAGGAATCTTTATTTTCTTTTATATAATGGTAAAACTGAATACACTTAAATATAAAATTTATTCTTTCTTGCAACTCCACTCTTATCAAGTCAACAGCGCATTGATTCCTGGTGTCAGTCCAATGAGATTACAACAATAAATATCCTCTCCATGAAAATGGTTGAGTATGAAACACTTAGGTTTTACCTACAGCAACATTAAATTTTTATATTTGTAGGAATCTAATTCTGGTTTTCCAAAAGTGTCCACTCCCTTAGACTACAGGATTCTGTACTTTCCCCAACTTCCCAAATATATCATTGAATAAATGAGATTTTTCAAATCCTTTAAGAGGGTTTTTGCAAGAAGCTCCACTTTTAGCACCAAAACAGGGTGAGTCTCAGGCAAACTGGACAGTTATTCATCTGTTGGAACTTTTTTTTCCTCTATGACATTAATGAAGCAAAATATCTTGATTAGAAACCTAAATGAGGCTCTGAAAAGGAGAATACATTGAATCAATTAAAGTGTATTTGCTTGGCAGGTGCATTAGTGTCAGACAATTTTATTTAGAACTGGAAGAGCAATTGATAAAAATAGCAAACACTGTATCAGAAAGATTAGCACCTGGATAAACATGAAACAGTCTCTGACGGTCATTATTAGCAAATTATTAGTAAATTCAAATTAGTAAACTGTAATCTTTATACCTATAACTATATATTTTTCCTACCTCATAGTATAGCTGCTATTTAAACCCCAAAATATCACATTTGATGGAAAAAAGCACACTTTTTAACATATAATTTAATTTGTACTTTTGGCAACTAGTGAGATTAAAATAGAAAAAAGCATAAAGGGAAGAGAGAGAAAATATAAAACAATAGGATAAAACTGTTCTGAAACTCAATTTTGATTGGATTGAAAATGAAAATAGATGTCAATAAAAATATAATGGTACTTGAATAGAGCAAAATGAAATAATAGAAAACTTTAGTACCCACTAGAAAATAGGTCAAGATTACTCTGGTAATTGATCGATATTTACTACTATTTCATCTTAGTTTCAGCGAGGGCTGCACTTTGGTAAACATTCTTTTGTTATAGCAGTTCCCTGCGGTATCTTTAATAAACGCCCAAATTTTGCAAATTAGAACATATATAAATATATGTGTGTGTATGTGTGCAAATTAACTTATATTCAATTATTAATACATACCATTATGATATCAAAATAGATTTCAAAAACTTCAAAGTGTAGTATTAATCACCTTACTCTTTATCCTTAATTTCATTTTTATTAGAAGAAAAAAAACTAAGTGTTTTCTATTTAATACATCACAAGCTGTTATTTTTACATCATTTGTCTTTTCAAAGGAAACACATAATAATTTATGTTTTCTTTTTCATTCTGGGGGATATCCAATATCATTAATACTAATTTCCAAAAGACATAATAGTGGTCACTTATTTGCGGATTTGTAGTAGATTAATATCTACTTTATGTTTGGAGCTGTGTGGAATTTATTTCAACTGTTATTACCATACTAGTATTCATGACTGCAGATTAGATATCTAGCTCTCTTAAAATATTTTTAGCCTTTACCTAGGTCAGTAGTTAAAAGTTAAAGTGAATGCAAATATTTTTTCAAATGTACTACTTTACATTACAGGCACATTTTTGAGTATGTTATATAAAGAAAAGAAACCTAGTAGAGATTTATAAACAATGGTTCTAAATTTGTTTTCAGTAGTATTTATGGATTACGGTTTAATAAATTTTGCAAATATATCAATTCGTACATTTTTTATAATATAAATTACATGGAGTAAGGAGAACTGCAAGTGTTGCATGTGTAAATAATATAAACAAAGCTCAATGCTTTGAGAGAGTTATAGGCAAATATCATTGATTTGTTTCCGAAAAAGCAACAGAAATCCTATGTGTCTTGAATTAGGAATAAAGCACCAAACAAAGTGTAAGCCCTTCTTTTGATGTTGGAGGGAAACATGCATGGCATGATGGGAATAACTGGGAGGGATAATGGGATTTCGAATATTTGAATACATACAGGAAAGGATTCTTACGGAATCATGCACTGAGTCTTGCACCCTAATTATATTGATCATGGGGGCATATGTTCCATACACTTCCAATACAATTTCTTCTAAATTATTGCCTAAATGATTTTTCCTTAAATATATCCTAAACCCTTCTGATGAGTGCTTAAAATGAAGATCAGATCAATGTATTGTTTCCCATGTACCCTCTTTGGTTTCCATAGTTTGTACAAATATTTAATATTATGTACAAGAAGAAATATTCACTACTGATGACTGACTCAAAGATGGTGTGCTGCTGTAATTTAAAATGTCAAATTTATTCCAATGGACCATTTAATTTTATACATGCTTTCAAAGTTTGTCTGACTTTTTAGAGCTAAAATGTCCACACATATTTTAGTTATAGGTAATCACACAGCAATCACTCTTTACTACATAAATGATTCCATTCTACATATTTTTTTCAACACTACTCTTCTGATAAACTGGTAGCATTCACAGGTGTAAATTCAATAAGGTGCTTACCCAAGGATTATTAACAAATCTCACCATTATTTTATCACCAACGTGTATATAACTGCTATTTTTTTAGTTTTGTCATGACCTGTTCATCTTACAGGATTAGATCAAAGAGAGGAATGTTTGTATTAATGGAAACAAAAGTTTATAGTCATGTGTATGTACAGTTTTATTTTACTTTTTCAAATTAAATTTCTGAAATGTAAACTGATCAAAACAATAAATGAAAAAAAAAAGTAAATTTTAGCTTAATTGTCTCCAGGCCTACTTTGAAAACTGAGCGTTCTTATTGCCTGGATAGAATTGGTCTGTTCAACAATTTCAGCCCAGCTCTCTCCCATTGAGAGGATGCTATTCATTTGGAATCTCAGAATTTTGAATGCCAAATCTCTGATTTTTAACAATTTTAAAAGCTCTCACAATTTAATATGACACATAACATTATCACGTAACTGATATTACATGCAGAAATATCTGCATGCCAAAAATATATATATTTCCAGTCCTTAGAAGGTCAGTCAAAAGCATATTCCAATAACTCAGTACTTAGATTTATCAGAACCCATAACAAAAATTCAGTGCTAACTGATTAAAAGAGGGCAGATGGGGAAAAAATTCATCTCCAAGATGTCAATCATCTTACGTCAATTGTCCACAATTCATGACATGTGAACTCAACTTCATTTGGAAGAAAGCAAGAAAAGCCAAAGGTTCATATGAGCTTTATGCATTTACCATTTGGGGCAGAAAACTTGGTCATGCCCTACCTCTTAATTTTCATTTCTTATTCCATTGCCATCTTTCTTCCTCTTTATTACTAGATGGAGTGAGAACTAATACTCAGTGAAGAGAATGAGTATATTTTCTTGGGATGTGGCAGTTGTCTGATGTATTAAATATGATAATTCTGTAAAGAAAGGGGAGTGCAATTGTTTAGGGATCCCTCTGAAACTCTAACACCTGACTTATATCCAGGAACATTGAGAAATTCAAAATAATATAATAGAGTCTATTAGTGGGACCAAAACTTGCAGCTGTGCATCTTGGTCTTTGTATAACTGGGCAAATTAATTATGGTGTTTGCAGAGGTTTTGTTAGGCTAGATTATTCCTTAGAGCCATGCAGGTGACTTAATTTCCCTACAGGGTGGGCAATAGACTTAACAAAGTTTTTAAGACAAGTAATTTTGAGAAAGACACTCCTTCTCTTTTACTACATTCACTCAATGTTCCCCCAAACTTTGCTGGAACTTCAGAGTATGAGAATTAATTAGATGTTTAATACTAGATATTAGCAAATAGAGTTTCCCCTACATGAATTTACAGGCAGCTAAATTATGAAGGGAGGTGCTTAATCCAGTAAAAAAAGAGCTGCTAATTGTTCGTTGTTAATTAATTGTTTTCCATGTCAATAAAAGGGAGCCAGAACAGTGGTTGCTGTTCTGAGATGGAGACAGACAGAGATGGACTGAGTACAGTCCCTTTTAAAAAGAGATTTAAGAACTTTTGCTTGTGTTTAACTTGGAAAGGTTTAGAAGCAAATCAGTCAGAAGCCTCCAAAGTGCTTGAGGAAATTTACTGTGGAAGAAACCACAAGGCTGGATTCCAAAAGCCAATTGTAGCAGATGGTATGGATGCCCCATCCCAACTCTGAATTCATCTGTGCAAGTCAGTTTCCATTAGAGTCTTTTCCATGTCCTGTGTCACTCTGCAAACTTGGGGCTGATTCTGCATTGTAAGGTAAAGTTGGGGAATGGTGGAAGAAGTGGTTAAATGTCTGAATATTCTGGGTGCAACCCCCAACAAATAAGGTTCTGAATGAATAAATGCCTCTGGTGAAACAAATCCTATGGAGTGGCAATTCTGTGATGTATCCCACATCGTTTCTTGTGAATTCTTTGTGAAATAGACCCCAATATCTCATGCTAACCTACACATATATATTTTTTTACTTTTTTTACATTTTTTATATTTGGGCCCCCTGGAATCTCCTCTCACTAGACACCCTGGACTCAAGTCCTCACCTTGAGGTCTGTTTTTGGAAACCCCAGAAAAATAAATTATTATCAGCAAGCACGCTATGAAACACTGTGATCCTCAAAAGGGAAGCTCAGATACACGTGTTTTAGATAGCTCACAGATGGTCATAAATGGACAAGCATTAACTTCCCGAAGGATAAACCAGGGGCAATGCAAGACCATGGCCAGGAGATTTACTCTCTGAGAGCAGAAATAGTGCTAGCAGATGGGCATACCAAGGAACTCTCTCAAAGGCTGGGAGCTTTTGCAGTTTTTGACAAGCAGGATTTTTAAACGGCCATGAGCAATCGACTGTATGTTTGCCATTCATTTAGTAAATGCTGGCTATTGAATAAGATCCATATTGCCTTTCATCTATAGTAGCTAAATATATGGACACCCAGATAATCTTCCTTTCACAGCCTCTTTTTCATTTAGGTGTCACTTGGTTACATTTTCTCTAATTAAATATGAGCAGAAGTGATGGGTGCCATGTCCAAGTCTGGCAACGTGAAAAGTTCATGGTTCCTTCCATGTGTATGCACCTTTCGGGGGGCTGATTGGCTCACCTCAGAAGAACCTTGCAGGCCACTTATTAGGCATGGCAGGGCACCTGTGCCTTGTGCCACACTGAAATACCTCTGAAGGAAAAGGTACACCAGTAAAGTGTTTAGCCTTCAAATTTTGAGATCTATTATTAGAGCAATTTAATTGCTCATAACTATTATAGCATTCTTTCTTTTTCCAAAATAGAAATGTCATTAGATGTATTCTACACTTGCTCCATCATTGTACACCAGCTGTGGAAGGGCCCAGATGTTTCTATTTTTTTATTTGAGGTCATCAGTGCAGAGGCAGCCACAGCATGATTTCATAGAGAGGACTTACTTGACCTCACCAAGAGATCCTGAACAATGAACTGAACTGGAAACAGTGCAGAAGGGGGCACTTTGAGTGGTTGGTGAGATTGTTCTATTTGTGGAAAAAGAAAATGATGTGCCAGAATATTTTGACAACCAGAGAGCCAGATACTGGCTGGTTGCCTGCTACCTATACCCTAGGATCTGCTCCTATTTTCTTTACATAATTCCCTGAGTTTTAGCTGGGAATGTGGACAGCAAAATAGCAACTATATTTTGTGGCCATTTGGTGTCATGCCATGATTAGCTCTAGGCCAATGGATGGTGAGAAAGAGGGACACGTGCAAATTTCAAATCATATCCTGTGCTTCCTCGTCTCCGCTTTCACAGCCTGAGACCCAAAGCTAGAAGCTAAGCCACATATCAAGGATGGCAGAGCCATCTACTCACTCCAGACCATCCACCAACAATTGGAATATTATGGGGGAGAGAATGAAATTTCTATCTTATCTTTTTAGCTGAAGTGAAAAAAGCACACAAAGTTTTATTCAAATTTCATTGAGTTAAATTAATTAATATGACCACTTCTAACTGCAAGAAAGAGTTAGAAAAATAGTCAAAGTTCTTCTGGTGCTATTTGCATAATTTAGAGGTTATCTCTTCCTGTAACCCACCAGCCACTCCCTTTAACATTGTATATAAAGTAAAAATACCATCATCTCTTTATTACATGTCCTTTCCTCCTTGTTGGATTTAGCCCTCCTAAATTGTTCTGTATTCTCACCAGTCTTCAAAACTTTTAAGCAGTCAAAGGTGAAAGAATGAAAAAGAAGTTCATGTTTTTTTTCTTAAATCTGTTTTGAAGCAGTTCACATTTAGATTTGAGGTTGCCATACACACATGTTTTGTTTCCTGTGTTCCTTTTAATGGTGCTTTGTAGTTATTAACTTCATATGATTGAAATTTCCATATAAAATTATTTCCTATTTCTAATATGCATTCAAATGGCAAAAATACTTCTCCTGAATTCATAAAATCTTCTAGAATATCTATGAGAAATATTTATGTTTTCTTATTTGTTGATCAAAACAACAATGAAGGTTTATTTTAAAAATTAATGAAATTAGAGAGTATTTATTGCTAACAGATACCAGTGTTAAATCTTCACTGAAAGAAAACTCGTACCCAAAGAAATATATTTAAGCCAGCAGCAACACATAATAAATCAGCCAGAATATAGTTTTAGCAAATTCATGAATGGGTAAATATGTAAATATTCTTATGTCTGATAAAAGGATAAGAAAACTGTCAAAAATAATCTGTTTAATCTCTGATGATTATTTGAAGAGCCTATAGAAAGAGATTTTGTAAGGCCAGTTCTTTAGTTGACAGGAAATTGACTGAAAATTCTAGCTTATACTTTATCTTAATTATAGAGTTCATATAAAAGGTGAAATTATTTTTATCCCTCAAAACATTTATGCTCACAATTGAAGTGAATTAAACTATTGAAGGAAAGATACGGAAACCCAGATGATCTTCATTTCACAGCCTCTTTTTCATGTAGGTGTCACTCTTTGGTTACTTTTTCTCTAATTAAATATGAGCAGAAGTGATGGGTGCCATGTCCAAGTCTGGCATGTGAAAAGTTCACAATTCCTTCTTTGTGCATGCCCCTTTCATAGTGCTTGCTGAGCTAATGACTGCAAAGCAGCTTTTAACATCTAGCATTATTAATTTTAGAAAAACATTTTATTTCCTCCTACATAATAATTCTAAAAAGAAGAATATACCTAGACTATCACTGTCAGCTACCTCATCGTATATCTGAATAAAATATACATAAATATTCCTTCTAATTTATCTTCCATTATTAAATCCAATAATAAAAACAAATAAAAAATAATTAAGTTGTTTAAAGGACACCTACCTTTTACATTTTTCATTAAGTGAGTAAAGTAGTGAAAGAATCAGGACACATAATGCATGCAATTTTTAAAAGATTAATATTAATTTTCTGAATATAAAGGAAATAACTAAATATTATAACTTTTGAAATAATCAACTTCTGTTTACCCTATAAGGAATGCTAACTTTAATTGCATATATTCCCATACTGCTTCATTTCTAAGAGTACATAGACGAGAGTTTTGTGAATTTATTTTGGAGATACTTGTGTTCAAATGAATCTCTTTGGTTCCCTTTCAATATAACCTTAACCAAATTATCAGCTTTTCTGATCCCTAGTTATTGATTTTGTTTTTTAGCATAAGAAATTAGAATAATAATCCTTGATCTGTAGGGTTTATTTAAAAACTTTTATCTGTCAGGCACTATGCTAAAATTTAGGGAGATACAAGGCTGAATAAGATAGATTCTGGCATAAAGAACATGATATTCCGTTTGGAGAGGTAGACAGATATTCCAATGACAGCAAGACTATGATGTGTACAGAGCTACAGAATTATACACAATTGCATTGGTTTGTTAAAGCTGTTGGAATGCAATGTATCAGAAATGGAACAGCTTTTAAAAAGGGAATGTAATAAGTTACAAGTTTACATCTTAGTTTACTAAGATGATAAATATGTCCAAACTAAGGCATCCAGAGAAAGATACCTTGACTCAAGGAAGAGTGATCTGGGAAGGCATATATCTGGTGTTTGCTGGTCCTTGTTCCCATCAGTGCTTCTAGCTTCTGATGCCAGTGGTTTCCTCTCTAAGCATCTGTGGGCCTTCACGTAGCTCCTCTGGGATACAACTCTGGGTTCTAGCTTGCTTAGCATCTCATGGGAAGGCACATGTTGACACTGGCTGGGTACTGCCTGTGTCTAGGCATCTCTCTATCAGCACTCCAGGCATGGAGAACATCAGTGTCTATGTTAGTGGTGAACACATCTCCATATAATCAAAATGCAACAACCACAATTGTATGTCGCATCCCCACGGAGATAAATCAAAAGTTTCCACCCTACCCTATTGAATCAGGATTAAAAGAAACAGCTGCCCCCACAAGATTGGATCAGAATTAAAACATGGATTTTCTGGAGTACATAATTGTTTCAAATCAGCACAACTATGTCCTGAGGGCTCAAGAAGAGAGAAAAAATCTGCCATCAGACTTGATCAAGGTGAGTCATTGATAAGGTAATACTTATACCATGTTTTGAAAGATGTATTGGAGTCAGTTGGATGAAAAAAGGAAGTATGTTCCAGCTAGAGGAAAAGCATACATAAAGTAGAGGGAGCATAATAGGTCATTCTGTCAGAATGGATAGAAAGAAAAGAGAGAACTGTTGACGAGATGAAGTGAGGCACAGAGTCAGCACAGGTAAACTCATAAGGCTTTCTATTCTAAACTAAACATTTTAAAACATGTTATGATGTCTTCCTGTTGAACTGTTTAAAGCATATTCATATTTTAGAGGAATGATTCTGTAGTGTGTGGAAGATGGGCTGAAAGTTTATGAAAATGAAAGCAAGTACAATTGAGTCAAATATATATATATATTTATTCAGAAGCCATAAGGAGAACAACAGAATTAGGGCTACTAGGGAAGGAGAGAAGATAAGGAATGCAAAAAATTCAAAAGGAGAATTTACAGGGGGTGCAAGCGTAGTTTTGGGGTAGAATGCTTGCCTGCCATGCGGGAGACCCGGGTTTGATTCCCAACCAGTGAACATCTCAAAAACAAACAAACAAGCAAAAGAAACAAAAGAAGAAACAAACAGCAACAACAAAATTCAACAAATGTTGCTGCAATAATGGGATATGCACATGGAAAAAGAATAAAATGTGACTCTTGCCTTACAATAAGCAATTAAAAAAAAGGAGAATTTACACGTACCAGTGGATAATCAGGAGGTGACTGACAAAGAAGGATCAAGGTTTCTAAGTTTCTAGCCTGGCTAACTACAGCAGCAGAGCAATTTCCAAATGTCAAGTACAGGTGTAGTGGGCATTTGGGGAGACAAATAAGCTTCAGGTTTAAATATATTGAATTTTAGCTCTTAGAGAGACATGTCACTGGAGATGCCAAATGGGTTTTGGCTCAAAGGACAGAATCGAACATGGATTTGGAGTCATGAGGAGTTTTAGTTTGTACGTGATAACCAAAAACTAGTCCAGACAAGGGTTTCCAGAATAAACATACAGAGAAAGGAACTCTGGGGAGCATTGATGGATATGAGACAAGAAGAAATACTAGCTTTGGGGAGTGTGCGATGATTAATAAAAAGCTTAGTTTATATGGTAGTAAACACTAGAGATACTCCTACTTCAGCATATGTATAATTTGGCATATATGTTATAATGTATATTATTACTGTATAATATATATGGAGTGTATATGTGGTGTATTTATATATATACATATATATATGAAAATTGCTGGATAACCACAGGATTAGAGTAAAGGGTAAGTCTAAGTGGCCTTGAATAGTTATATAAATAATGTTTATATATATTTTACACTTTTTTAATGGTTTACTTTTCATAATGAATTGTATGTAGGAAATAATAATTTAAAATCAAATCTCAAATGTGGATAAATTGTTAAACTTACCATTTCATTTCTTTAGCTAGCTTTAGGTTTTGTTCTGTCTTTATGATCCTAGCCTCATTTTTTTTCTTGATCCCTTAGCTCTGTAGTGGAATCCTCCTTTTCTCCACTGTGTTTCACTTACTTCCGATATCCTTGACACTTACATTGGCATAAAAATCCTATTGATCAGAACAAATATTAGCCCAGATCTGATCTCATTATACAGATGAGAAAGACCCAGCAGAAAAAAATCTTAACATTACATTCTTAGTTTGCATTTGGCTTCCTTTAAAAAGTTAAAATAGTCAAAGTATTTCCCAGATGTTGTAACCTACAGTGATAAATTTTCATTACATTTGCAGAATGAATAGAAAAAGAAAAAAAAAACTGGATTATTATATAAGTGCCCTTTATATGTACTGAATGAAGATTTACTGCCTGATAAACAACAGAAGATTGCTTTGCGTGTGTATTTGCAATATAATAACCATAGACATCTGAGAACACAGCTTCAATAACAGCATGATGAAAGCAGGCTGCCTGAAATCTTCAATTAAGGGAAAAATAGACCCTTCAGGTCATTTTGGGAGAATAGAAAACTGCATTGCAATTAGGGTTTCCACTGAGAGAAATAGCTCAATCTAATCCCATTTATAAATAACAAAAAAAACCATGATCGCAATTTATCATCAATCAGCACCACAGAATTATACTGAAGGAGGTGACCAGGGGGATTGAATACAGACGGGGTATGTGTGCTCAAATGCCTAAACCAAAAATAAGTATAGTAAGCTTTGAGCAAATTCTGGTCTTCTTTTACTTAGTTTCATCCTCATCAAAAACAAAAGATCAAGATTTTTTTTTTTGCATGGGCAGGCACTGGGAATGGAACCCAAAAGCTCTGCCTGCTGAGCCACTGTGGCCCGCCCAAGAGAAAGACATTTTGAGGATTTTTTTTCAATGGCTTTCACATGACTATGGTACCTTAGTTTTTAAATTTTTGATTTATTAAGAAATATATGATCACATTTTGTCTCCACCATTGCCTTATTATTTACAATGTTTTAAAATGTTTAGGAGGTTGCCTAGAGTTAAAAATACATGTCTTTAATTAATCACGGTCTACCTTAAAATAATTCACATTTAGGGTAAGAACCTTACAACAGCATACTCACAATTCTTGCCTCCCATCTTTTTTTGCTATTATTGCCAAGTATTTTACTTTTACATATGCTATGAACAGACAATACATTGCTGCTCTTTATTGATAGTTAATAAAGCAGTTAATATATAAATTATAAAGTAGTTAATAACCCTTCAGAAAAAAATTTAAATATTCCTACTTTAGTTTTTGCCATTTCCAGCTTTTCCTATTTCTCTCTGTTGATAGAGATATGTTTTTCTAGTATGCTATTCTCCTGTCTGAGAGTTTTACATTAGTTTTACTGTACTGAATATTTGCTGGTCATGAATTTTCTGTTTTCCTTTGTCTGAAAAAGCCTTTATTCTTCTTCAATTTTGAAAGATATTTTCACTAGGTAAATAATTCGTAATGGTAGATTTTTTTTCCCCAACCTTTTAAATGCTTCAGTCTAATGAAATTATGTAGATCTTCTCACCACAAAGTTTTGAAAAAGAAGACTGCTATAATTCTTAGCTCTGGCCTTCCATAGTTAATGTGTCTTTTTTATCCTAACTACCTTCAAAACTTTTATTTCTATTTATTTTGGCTTTGAACACTTTGAATGTATGGAGTCTAGGAGAGTTTGTTTTTTTTCTTCTTTTTTTTTTTACGTGGGCAGGCACCAGGAATCGAACCCGGGTCCTCCGGCATCGCAGGCCAGCATTCCTGCCTGCTGAGCCACCGTGGCCCGCTCTCTTCTTCTTTTTAATATTTTGCTTTGTGCTTTCTGAGCTTTCTGGAACTATGGTTTGCTTTCTTTCGTCATTTTTTCTCATTATCATTTCAAGTATTTCTTCTGCCTTTTTCACTGTGCTGATTGGAAACTGTTATGCACCCCAGGGAAACCATGATCTTCTAATCCAATCTTGTGAGTGCAGACTTGCTGGGAGCGGGATCTGTTGATCAGATTATTTCCATGGAGATGTGATCTTGCCCATTCAAGATGGGTCTTGATTAGTTTACTGGAGTTCTTAAAAAATGATCCTAGAGTGAGAAAAGAGCACAGAGCCAACACAGAGAGCAGATGCTTATACGTGGATGTTTGGGCATGCAGAAGGAAACTGCCCCAAGAGATGCAGAAGACCCACCGAGTGGAGAGAGCCATCTGAAACCAGAAACTGGAAGCAAAAACCTCAGATGCCAGCCACATGCCTTCCCAGCTGACAGAGGTGTCCCAAATACAGAAGGCCCTTTCCTCTGAGAAGGTATCCTCTTGCTATGCCTTAACTTGGACATTTTCACAGCCTTGCAATTGTAACTTGTAATTTAATAAATCCCCTTAATAAACATTTCTGGCATATTGCATTCTGGCAACTTTAGCAAGCTAAAGCATTCACTTTCTAGTTTCCTTCTGGAATTTTAATTACAAGTATGCTAAACTGTTTGGTATTGTGCAGAAGTTCTTGGATGATCTATCTTCTCCACTCCTTCCCCCAGTTTATTTTCTCTTTATGCTTCAGTTAGGGTGCTATCTTTTGGCATTTCTTCAAGGCTGCTTTATCTTCAGACTACTTTTTTGAAATTTTCTCACACTCACTAATGCGTTCCTCAGCGATGCACAGTATCTGCTGAACCTACAGCATGTCCATTTCACTCTTTGCCATTGTTTCCATCTTTCTGCTGAAATTCCCCATCTGTTCCTGCATGTTGCACCCTTTTTCTACTAATGCTTTAGCAGAATGCTCACATTCATTTTACATGTGCTGTTTGATGATTCCAACATATGGATAACATGAAAGTCTGGTTCTGTTGATTTCGTTGCCACTTGCTGTGAGCTTATTTTCTTGAACAAGTGTCTTGCATCTTGGTTTGAAAACTGGCATTTTGTGTAAAATGGTAGGGAATGATGAAAATTCTGTTTAATGTGGAAATGGACAAATGTGTCCTGTGAGACATTTATTAGGTGTCAATCCAAACGACAGTTAAGCTGGTTTGAGTTTTCGTGTTACTATGGTTACCATTACCCAATTAAAGCTTTATATTCTTTTAGCGTTACCTTTTGCTTAGTGTGCAGACTGTATCAATAGAGATTTCCTTCAGGTTCTTCTAGCCTCCCCTTCAAGCTTTCTCTTTTATCCAGTACATATTCTTGCTCTTCCCCTGGAGAGAGAATATCGTCCCTTTTATGATTTGCTTTTAGTGGGGCATAGCAGTGAACTGTCTCTTGTCTTATTTAAGCTTCAATCTTAGGAAGAACTACAGTCAGGGATTTTGGAAGTCAGGCTTTCTCTGTGCTCCTGCCCTTTCCGCAGTATAGATCTCTAATGTTCCCTGTCCCTCCTTCAGAGGTCAGGGGTGTTTTATCTCTTTCCTTCTCCCAAACACAACAGGTCTTTACCAGTGCCCTGCAAAATGACAAGATGTTCTAAGTCCTCCTTCCTGGTAGTTTAAGATTATTTTGTCCTTAGAAGAGAAAGCTTTATGTTTTCACAATATTCATTGTTTCTTTCCTGGAAGGCTGCACCACAAGAAATGCTTTCTTTGGCCCTGTCCTGCCACAAGTCTTTCTCATGAGAACCCAGAAGAAGAATGTGCAAATGAACGTGAACTTTCCTTATACTTATTCTCTCAGCCTTGGGGTGGTCAGCCTTTAAAAATATGCTAAAAATTTAGGTGAAATCTTCTTACTCATTTTGGACAATGGCTCTTCTTCCTGTATTCTTCCCAGGGAAGCTGGAGTTCTGTTCATACCCCATACCTTCCTTAGACTTGAGGCTACTTGCTTACTTTTTCACATTAGATCTATGACAGGCTCAGGTTCCAAAAAAGCTTGCAATTTAATAGATTATCTAGAATTTTTTTGTTATTAGGATAAAGGTAGATATCAACAATCTTTAAAGCTTTCTACACTCTAAGCAGAAGCCAAAAGATGTTTATTTGTAAAAAGAGACTACTTTTTATGATAACTGTTGTCATGATAAATGTTCTAAACTTAATTCAAATTATTGAATTCATTAAAAAATTTATTAAAAAAGAGAATCAAAATTTTCATTAAATTCCCCCCAGGAAGGTGATGTGACCGTGGCTCAGTGTCAGAATTCTTGCCTGCCGTGCTGGAGACCTGGGTTCAATTCTCAGGGCCTACCCATGCCAAAATTAAACAAACAAACAAACAAAATTCCCCGAGAAGACACTAGATAGATGAAGTAGAAACAGAATGTCTTTAGTTCTGACCTTTGAAATCCTCAGTTCTCATTTTAAGACCTCCAACTGGTTGGATAAGAAGACTCTCCTCATTGCTGAGGGCAAACTCCTTTGTTGATTGTATATGCAATCAACTAAGTAATGATGAAAATCCATGTACAAAATACCTTTACAGTAACCATCAGGGCAGTCTTGCTTGGCCAAACAACAGGACACCATTACCTAGCAAAATTGACAAATGAAATTAGCCATCACACCAACTTTCTCAGAAAGAAGTATGATTTTCTGTGTTCAATCAATGAATTAGTTTCCTTTAAGTTAGATGCCATAAAAATCTCCAATCAGAAGTGGCCATAGGGACACATTATCAAGTATAAATGTACCCCTATAGCATGAGATGTAGATGGAAGGCAATGGAAAACATAAGGAAGACTGTATCAATAACTCAAATGGTTTTCTAATCATTTTCTTTTAGAAGCTTATAAAAATTCAAGAATACAAATCAAATATAATAATAATAAGCAAGTATATTAAGTATATCTAACTTAAGATATGAAATAATAAAAGTAAAAATAAATGATTTTTATAATTGCATGTATTTAAAACTAATAATTACATGTATTTAAAGTTTAATTCTAAAATAATTTTCCTTTATTATACATGATGGTTTGGTTTGGAATTTGAAAAAATATATAATTACAAATTGAGTTATAGATTGAATTCTCTTTTGTTAATCTCTGAAACAGTTTGATTAAAAAACAAGGCAATGATCTCTTCCTTTAATATTTGGCAAGAGCACCTAAAAATGGTCTGAACCTATTAGAATTCTTTAACAGATAAACATCATGTACATTTACCCGAGTACCTCACGTACTCTAATATTATGTCCAAGTATATTTGCAATGGTATAAAAAGGTTTAAGAGGCATAATCCTAGAAAGTCACTTAGCAATGACTTTGGGGAAGTCAGGAAAGCAACAACTAAGAATATTGGAAGCTAGTCTCATAACAGCTACCCTTTCAATTCGAGTGTGTTCTAGGAGAAGTACAATTGCTTGCAAAAGGGCAATTTCAAACAATATTTATCTGTCTTGACCTGGTAGCTGAAATTTATATTTCTATCTTTATTTGTGTTTGAGTTTAAATTTACAGAACTTATGTGGTCTGAGAAATTAAAGAATTTAACACAAAGTGCTTATAATTTGACAATGTATTGTGGGCAATTAAGAGACAGTCAAGAAGGTACAGGGTGGTTCAGTGGTAGAAATGCTCAGCTGCCATGAGGGAGACCTGGGTTTGATTCCTGGCCCATGCATCTAAAAAAAGAGAAAAAAGAAAAAAAATAGGAGGGTCAAAAAAATCCTCTCCAGGGAGACTTATACTCAAGCCTCAAAAATACCTCTCATGGAGATCAAGGAAATATGAGTTCATGTTAAAGAAAAGAAATGAGAAAAATATTATCTACTTGATAGGAAGAAAGAATCACAAAGTGAAAGTAATGCAGTGTTAAAAGAAAGTTTTTTTAATAAATAGAGGTAGAATGATTGCATATGCACAAAAAAGAAATCTCAATCCTTGAGATATGTAACTTATATACTTTATACCATATAAATAAATTAATTCAAATGGATCATAGGTCTAAAATTAAAATCTAAGACCACAAAATATTAGGAATAAGATATATTAGTAAACCTTTATGACCTAAGGGTCTCTTAGATTGGACACAAAGAAGCACAAATCACCAAAGAAATAAAATGGAAAATAAGTCTCCAAAAGTCAAAAGCAGCTATTCAAAATCTGGTGTTAGAAAATTAAAGGACAAACCACTGATAGTGAAAAAATATTCTCAATACATGTTATTAGCGAAGACTGGTATTTGGAGTCTATAAAGAACTATTTAAACTCAGTAAGAAGGCAAAAAACTCAATATTAAAAATGGGCAAACTATCTGAAGAAATGGTTCACAAAAGAAAATATTCAAATGGCCAATATATACTTGAAAAGATATTTAACATCACTAGTCATCAAGGAAATGTAAATTAAAACCATAATGAGATGCTGCTACATAAACACTAGAGTTGCCAAAATTTAAAAGACTAACAGTAATAAATGTTGGCAAGGATTTGAAGCAAGTGAGACTCATGCATTGACGGCTGCAATACAAACCTGTTTGTACCTCCAAACAGAATTGACCCAAGTAGACATACTCCAGGACATTTACTAATCAGAATGTCAGAAGTCAAAGAGAAAGAGACGATTTTGAAAGCAGCAAGAGAAAAGCAACCCAAGTGCTTTACTTTGGAAAGCACTTTGAGAGTTTCTCAAGAAGTTAAAAATACATTTGCCATAGGTGTGCAAGGGTAGTTCAGTGGTAGAATTCCCACCTGCCATGTGGGAGACCCAGGTTCGATTCCTGGCCCATGCGCTTCCCCAAAACAAACAAAAGCAAACAAATGAAAAAGAATGCAATAAATGATGCTGCAATAACGGGATACCCACATGGAAAAAGAATGAAATGTGAACCCACCATACAACATATATATATATATACACATTTACCATATGACCCAGTTCCATTCCATTCACAAGAATGTGGATATATATTCAACCCAAGAAAAGTGAAAATATATGTTCACCCAAGACTTGTACACAAATATACATAGCAGTAGGAAAAAGTGCAAATGTCCATCAGCTGGTGAATGTATAAGCAAATATTCATGCAATAGAATACTATTCTGTGATAAAGGAAACAGTTTCCAATACAAGTAATAACACTGATGAATTTCAAAAAGATTATACCAAGTTTAAAAAAAAGGCCAGACATAAAAGAATAGATAACTATAATCCAATTTATCTGAAGCTCTGAAAAAGACAAATCTAATGTATAGTGATAGAAGCACAATAGTGGTAAACTTGTGTCAAATTGAGGAGTGAGTTGACTGGGAAGGATGACAGGAAGAATTTGAGGTGATGGTGTTTTATTTTTTTTAATTCTGCCAGAAATGTAATATACCAGAAATGGGTTGGCTTTTATAAAGGGAATTTATTTAGTTATAATATTACTATTATAAGGCAATAAAAATGTCCAAACTAAGGCATCCAATCAAAGATACCTTGACTTAAGAAAGGCAGATGGCATCCAAACCACATCTGTCAGCTAGGAAGTTACCAGGCTGGCATCTGGTGGTCCTTTGGCTTCTGGTTTCAAACAGCGGTTCTGAGGGTGTTTTCTTTCTTCATCTCCAAATATCTCCGTCTGTGTTGGCTCTGAAACTTTTTCCAAAATGGTTCCCTTTTAAAGGGCTCCAGTAAGCAGATTCACACACACCTTGAATGTGTGTAGACACATCTCCCACCCACAATTAAGTGGGTCTCATCTCCATGCTAATAAAAAGATAGCACCCTACAATATTAAATCAGGATTAAAAAACATGACTTTTCTGGGGTAGGTACAGAACAGATTCAATTCAGCACAGATGAGTATTCCTGTATCTTAATTGTGATTGTAGTCATCAAAGTGAACACATTGTCCATAACAGTTTTTTTGTTGTTGTTGCTATTTTAATTATATCTCAGTCACATTAAATTCTTTAAAAACTAAATAGAAAGATTCAAAAGCAGAGTAGGTGCTGCAAGGTAGTCCAGTGATAGAATTCTTGCCTGCCATGTGGGAAAACCGAACACAGTTCTTCTCCCTTCTGTATCAGTCAAGGTTCTTAAAAAAAAACATATACAATTTGATTCCCAGACCATGCACTTCCCAACAAACAAACAGAACACGCAAACAAAAATTCCACAAATGGTGCTGCAGTAATGGGCAGCTCATATGGGAAAACAATGAAATGTGACCCTACCATACAGCATAGAAAAGAAAAGAAAAACAGATTAAACAGATTAAAGAGAAATGAGTGAATTTAAAAACATACCAAGAATACAGCCATAGGGACACAAAGGAGAAAAAAAAAGAAAAAAGGAAAAGACAATGATAAGTGGAATGTTATTACTCCCAGGAAAAGTTAATTTAAAAAAAAGTAGGAAATTAAATCTTTAAAGTGGCTACGACTGGACATTTACAAAAGACAGGAACCAGAACAAATGACATGCAGGATATAAAACTAAATATATTGATAAAATCTGTAGAATTCTGAAGACCAACAGAAGATCCTAAAAACATCAACGAAGAAAAGAGAGAGAACCTAACAAAGGAAAAGAAACAAAGAAATTATTGACAGCAATAACTCAAACGTATAAATGGATATTTTGCCATTTTATCTCCTCTAATATAATAGGGATTCTAAACCTCAAGAGAGAACATTTTTTACTTGGAAGCATTAATGAAAACAAAAATGCAGAAGAAAATCAATGTATTAATATTAGAAATGCATTATCTTCTCCCAACTCAAAGATTCTCTGGCAAAGTTGTGTGGTTAAGTTAAAAAAATTATCTCTAGACTTTGGGTCACAAAATATATGTTTGAATACCTGTGTTGATAAAAAATAAGCTGGTATATCCTTCCTAATTAAATCTCATGGGCCTCTTTCTGTCAAAGAAGGGAGTAGGGTCCTGGGGGATTTAGAAAAATGAGGTTGGATAGCTCTGCTGTTACAGGCTCAGTCAGATTCACCATGTCAAAAACTGAAAATAATTCTTCTCCCTTCTGTATCAATCAAGCTTCTTAAAAAAACAACACACACATATAAATAGAACATATTTTAAATATATAAAAAGATTTACTTTAAGGAATTGGCTGACACAGTTTCAGGCTAGCAAGTCTGAAATCTGCAGGCTCAAAACTTGGGCAAGCATTAATGTTGTTGCCTTGAGATAAAATTTCTTCTCTGAGAAATCTCAGGTTTTTTCCACTACAAGCCTTCAAGTGATTAAATGAGGGCCTCACATATTATTGAGGGTATTCTCCTTCACTTAAAGGATACCAAGTATAGATGCTAATCCTGTATATTAATATCTTCACAGCAGCATCTACTAGATTAGGGTTCGAACAAACCACCAGACACCATATCTTAGTCAAACTGGCACTCGAAGTTAATCATTACACCTTCCAACTTGTTTGTCCCTCCACATTTTACAACATAGTTTGCAAAACACAATAACCATTCATTTTCTTAATCAAGTCAAGCATTTATGTATCTGGTGTGTCCATGGGTTTAATGGACCTGAAGAATGTTTTCTTTTCTCTCATTTCCAGTTACATTGCTTTATCTGAGGTTATGACCTATTCCAATTGCCTATAAATATTTCTCCATAATTTAATTTTCTTCCTGCATACATTCAACTTTCATTGTGCCTTCAGGGTGATTTTTTTTGGAATTAAAATTTGACCATGAAACTGACCAACCTAAAAACTCCATGGTTTTCTACTGCCTACAAGAGAGAGTCAAAATCTGTAGTATAATTGAGCATAGTCACTTCGGTTTAGATTGCTTTCTTTATTGATATACAGAGGTATGTTTTTTTCCCAGTTAAGAGTCAGTTCATTGTTCTTCATATTGGATTTTCTCAATGTCATTTTTAGTTTAGAGTGCTCATTTTGTTGTCAAATTCAAAATGAGATTCAAAACATCATAAATAACACTAAGAGAGTATAAAGACACATCGGTCTTAACTGAATAGAGATAAAATAGCCTACATTTTTTCAAATCTCTAATAAATGCCTGGCCATGTGAACACATATCTGGGGCTAGTACCTGGGAATTTCTGTTTAAGGGAGGTGCCCTATTTAGTTTTATCTTATACCTCTTTGTGAGAAGGCACAGAGGAAAGTGGGTACCAAGCCACCTAAAGGTAGAGATAGTATAATGTAATATTTATGAGAAGTGTTAACTGGATGACTGGATGACACTGCCAGTGTTTGCCCTTACCATGTATTAGCTGAGTGACTTTCAAGGAGTTACTGAAACTTTCTGTTCCTAGCAAAGTATCTTTCTTAGCAGGCTTTCATTAAGCACTTACTAAATAGAAGGATTAATTACTGAAAAATGTAGAAGGATTTCTCTCTCTTTTTTTTTTTTTTTTTTTTTGCTTTTGGGTTAGGAAGTGTTACACCCTTAAAGAAAATAAGGAGATAGTGATCCAACATACATATGCTATACCCCATCTGCCAAATCTTTAGGGATGTTTATTGCACCTACGACATCCTTGCTAGTTGAGAATTTCAGATTGTTAGGTGGAAATCTCAGCAAATCACACATCGCCGTGCTGCCAGTATAGGTGACATAGTCATTTTAGTAGCGATGATGATGGGGATATTTTTAATCTTCAGAATAGTGGTCTACTATACTATTACTTTCATTTTACCTTCCATTTGGTTTAAGTTTTAAATACAACAAATGTATTTAATCAACTCTTTTGTACAGTCTCCTAGCTTTCTGAAAATCTGTATTTTGTAAATATGGATTAGCCTTATGAAAATCTGTGCCTAGTTGAGATGAGAAAATTAGAGAAGAGGAGGCACTGGAGAAATGGGACAAGGACGGTACTGAACCCGTTAAGAATGACAGTTCTAGGAAAGCATTGACTGTGCAAAGAGAGGGAAGCAAATGAACAAAAAAAGATATTTCATATACTTGTGCTAATCAGTTTTATTTAATTGTATTCACATACTATAGATTTTCCAAAATATCCATCTCAAATAAGTCAGAATATTAAAATAAAGGTAGTTGATATACTTTATATATGTAAGATATTCAGTTTAATCATGGTCCATGTATACTTGAAAAATTATAATGTCAGAACTTAACATCTATTGAAAGAGTGTTTCCATATACTAAGGAGCTTTTATTTCTTTTCTTTCTCCAAGAGGGTTAATAAAAAGCAAGAGAAAATTCAGGGCCAGATATATCACAGCAGCTGAGGAAAAGCAAACAGCTGGTACATAAACATGATTGTAGATGCATTAGATCATGAATATATATTCACACTTACCTGCCGTTCCAAGGTAAGAAAACTTTTAATTATTGTCAAGGCCGTAGTGTTGTAATAGCTCATCGGACCCGAGGCTGCTTGAAATTTTATAAACAAGACATTTAAGGCATCATTAAGAGGAAAAGAGAAACAACTGTAGCTGAAGCCAAAAAGAAAATAGAGCTATCCATATGGCTCTGTGAAGCCGTTGCCCATAAAATACATTCTCAGCAAATATAATTTTCTTTATTTCAGGGGTTGATTATTATTCTAAGTGCTCTGAAAATAATTCTCTTTTGTCTGGAAGTAGCTTTAAAGAAAATACCACCCTTTATCTGGCCCAATATTAAGTCTACATTCCTACTTTTACTTTATTATATATAGTGCTTGCATCTGAAGAGGAGGGGTGACACATTAACTCTGTAGAAGAGATATTTACTTCACACTCCACATTTTTGGAGATGGAGAGGAGAAACAATTATTTCCTAAACATATTTTGTATGTTAAAATAAAACTCTATGTTAAATCAGTAATTTTAAAGCAGTGTATATAACTCAACCAGAAATTAAGAGCAGACATGTGGAGTGAAAACCCAATTCAGTGGCATTTGCAAATATTGGCTGGGATTCCCCTTAGAGAAACTTATGCGATAGAGTAAATTTCCCGAGAAATTATTTTTTCTGACTTTCTGCTATTTACAAATTATGAACTCATAAGAATGTATGCAGAGATACAATTTTCTTTTTCAGTATATATGTTGCCCTATATGTGTTTCTAAATATTTATGTAATAATAATATATAACAGCTTCATGGTTTCTAGGAAATGTATACAATACCATACAATATTGTTAAATGAAACAATATTTTGCCTATAATTTTAACTGATTGATTTGGTTTCCTTTCACCCAAGTCTGAAACTGCTACAAATTTTCTGAATCATTTGTTTTCAATATCCTTTTTTTAAAAAAAAAACACGTAAAACAAGATTCATTACAATCTCTATTTAGTTACATTCTAACATTGATTCCCACAGGTGTCATATTATTTCTAATGGGAAATGCAATACAATTTTCTTCCTATTTCAGGACGTATGTTGTGTATTATAGAAACAAAATTTCAGATACCAGTGGTACCCGGAATTTCTAGGTGGCTCCAAGTGAGGAAAAATCACTTCAGATCAACTAGATTCTAGCAAATTTCATGTTGATCTATACACAATTCTAGATACTGGATGTTACATTTTTGGTGGACATTTAGATTCACTGTTGGGTTGCCTAACCTGAAGTATATGAAAACAAATGTTATTGCCACAATAATGCAAGTATTTTTTAATTTAAGGGAGAAATTCATTTCTTGCAGCTAAACTCACTGTCAAATTAATATTTTTTCTAGAAAATATAACAACACATTTCCTTAATAATTTATTCAAATAATTGTCATCTAAGATCACTTAATTTGCTGTGTTAACTTTCAAACAAATATTCAGTAAGTAGTTTTGGTACATGTCAAAGTTGATGAATCATAGCTTGTACCATTGTGAGTATTGTTTTGTTCCATTATTCCAAAGAAGTCTATTATTCCTGGGTCACATTTCATAGATGCACAACTTGGTAGAAGTGTTGGAACTTCTGTCAGGTTTTAGGCAAATACCAATTTTAGAGCATGTATTTTAGACACATTGAATGTTATAATTTTTTTCAGTTGTATTTTTTTCTTAGTCAATTTTTATGGTTTTAGTAGTTAAGAGATAGTTATATAGCAGCCATTTCCTCATTAATAAAATTCTTCACTGAAAGTAGCTGTAAAAAGTTCTCTTTCATTGTTTCTAACATTAGTTATTAGTAATTGGAAATAACTTCTATATATTAAGTAAACCATAAAAATAGGAAAATAGTAAAATATAATAGTAAATAAATAGTAAAATATAAAATAGTAAAAATAGGATTTTTTACTTTCTAAATTAATGCATTACTAATGCATTTATTAAATACATTTTGGATAAATTTGTACATTCAAAACTACTAATTATTCATATTTTCAAAATGATTATAGATGCCCAAATAATCTCAGGGAACAGAGACAATTTTGTTCCAAAGCAGATATGGCTATTCAAAAATCAGCATTGAAAATGCCCTGATTAGTACAATTTGACAGACTGAAAATTCCAAGTTATATGCAGTTCTGTTTTAGGGCATCACCAGACCCAGAATAATTGGTAAAATGGAGTTGTTTAGAGACACTATTCTGCAGAAAAAAAATCTCTAATTCTGTGTAAGTATCTTTATGTTACAGTATCCAAGCGTTGCTACAATTGTCTGCTTCTAGGATGAGCTAAAGTGGACCAACCAACCAACGAACCAAACAAACTTCCCAGCTGTCCATTCATTAGTTAAATGTAGGCTTCAACAACTGCCTGTTATGTCTTATTCTTAGATTTAAATATTGACTCTGATTATATTGTTTTATGATAATATGACTCAACATTCTTTTACTGACATAAAATGACTATAGATCATCTAAAATAAATGACATCTCAGTAGTAACAAGCACACCTAGTACCGAGATCTTGGTTTCTAATACCATTTTCCAATAAAAAGTTTCATGGCTCCTTAGAGAACTGAATGATTCTAAGAGCCATGTAGAAAATATACAAGATGAGACTGGAACACCTTGTAATGCCAGAAAGTAAGAAAATATTTGAAAATAAATTTCAAAAATAACAGTAAAAATAAAATACATTGATGGGGGTTTGGCAGACTGGTATAATACAGCCAACTGAAAGAACTCCCAATGGCCAAAGCTGGAAAAATTTAATCAGCATAATATAAAAAATTAGCATTAGCTTATAACCCAAAAAAAAAATGCATGAGTCCATACTGATATAATAAATGACTGAAAATATAAATAATTGAGGGAGAAGAGACAAATTTTACATGCAAATGAATTCCAAATAATTTATGTAGGAACTCCACCCTCAAATAGGTAGGGCATAACTCCCCACTCCTTGGGTGCAGGCTGTGTATAGTGACTTCCTTCCAAAGAGTGCTGTGTGGAGGAGGGGGACCAAGGGAAAAGTAACTCACAGGGAGGAAATCAAACACTACCTCCACCATGTGAACAAGGTCACAACCAATAATCATAAATATTGTTGATAGTTGTTCTCGTTTGCTAGCTGCCGGAACACAATATACCAGAAACAGAATGGCTTTTAAAGGGGGGAATTTAATCAGATGCTAGTTTACAGTTCCAAGGCCAAGAAAATGTCCCAATTAAAGCAAGTCTATAGAAATGTCCAATCAAAGGCATCCAGGGAACGATACCTTGGTTCAAGAAGGCTGATGAAGTTCAGGGTTTCTCTCTCAAGTGAGAAGGCACATGGTGAACACAATCAGAGATTCTCTCTCATCTGAAAAGGCACATGGTGAACACAGTCAGGGCTGCTCTCTCATCTGGAAGTGCACATGGTGAACACGGCATCACCTGCTAGCTTCTTCTCCTGGCTTCCTGTTTCATGAAGCTCCCAGGGAGACATTTTCCTTCTTCATCTCCAAAGGTTGCTGGCTGGTGCACTCTGCTTCTTGTGATTATGTCATTCTTCTCTGCTTTCTGAATCACTTTCATTCTCCAAAATGTTTCCTCTCTTATAGGACTCCAGAAACTTATCAAGACCCACCCAAATGAGTGGAGACATGTTGTCACCTAATCCAGTTTAACAACCACTTTTGATTAAATTACATCTCCAAGGAGATGATCTGATTACAGTTTCAAACATACAGTATTGAATAAGGATTATTTTGCCTTTATGAAATGGGATTTAGATTAAAGCATGACTTTTCTAGGGGACATTCATCCTTTCAAACCAGCACAATAGTGTCTAGCCTTTACATAATACAATGAAAATAGAACTTTACCTCTGTGATCTTCCTCCCTAAAACCCATAACTTCAGTAAAAAGGAGCTATGACAGCTAAATGTAATGTGATATACTGGAAAGGAATCTGGAACAATGAGTTGACACTAAACAAGAACTAAGAAAATCCAAAGAAACCGTGGCTGTTAGTTAATGATGATTTATCAATATCGATTCAATAATTGTAATAAATGTACCATACTAATGTGTGATTAATAATAGGAGACAAGTTTCTAAAATTTTCTGTAAACCCAAACCTGTTCTAAGAACTAAAATCTAATTTAAAATATTATAGATTACTACTGTTAAATATTGTTACTATATTGCATATTTTGTAAGCACAACTTTAATGGAAATATTCAAGACACAGCTAAACTCTTGCTCTAACACTGTTCAAAGAATCAGATTAGCAAAAGTCATTTTTAGAAGGGCTGTCTCATACACTAAGAATTTTAACACTGAAACACTCTAGTGCTCCGAATGTCTATTTTCATTTTGTAAAGAGTACTTATACACGTGCTTGGCTGGGAGCAATTGAGTTTGCAGAGAGCAAGCCCTGAAAGTGGCATAAGATGACATTCAAACATTACCTTAAGCTTCTCCTTGTTTGACACTTCCACTTATGAATACCATGCAGTAAATTGTGAAAAGCCAATACTAGTGTTGAAACAACTGGAAAAAACAGTGAATTTCAGAAATCATACCTTTAATAACAATAGAGGACAGTGGAAATAATAAGTAAAAGAATGTTAAAATTCAGCTAATATTCCAGAGAAGTAACAACTGGGAGAATTTGTAAACTTTCTGGGTGGGCTAAAGATCCGGATTGAATCAGTGGAGAAGTCTTTACTAGAGGAATCAACCAGTGGAGTTTTTCAAGGTTGCATAAGGCTAGGTTAAGAGTTTGGGAATTAGTAGACCCATAAACAGAAGTCTAGCTTTACCTAAGGCACACTTCCCAAATTCTGGGGTGAAACAGTCGGTTGGGTATCTAGGCCAGAAAGACAGTGAAATCCCCCACAGTGTCACAGTTTTTGATTCCTGGGTCAGGAACAAGGACACTGACCACATAAGAACACTCAGTAATTTCCTCAAAACATAATCCAGATTGCAAAGATGTGTGAGATGAGGCCACACAGCTAAATGCAAAACTCAGAAGGAGAAAATGTAATCTTCAGCTCTAATGAATGAGAGACATGTTGCGGTCTTCATCAAATCACTTGGAAGGAATCTCCATCTAGACTTCAGTTAGTTGGGCAAATCCTGGCTTAAATTATTACCATGGAGGTACTTCATAGGTGGATTAGGATCTGCAATCATTTGGCTTTACAAAAAAGGATTACCCTCAGCAATGTGGGTGGGCCTCATCCAATCAGCTAGAGGTCTAAAGGAAAGAACTGAGAGTTTCAAGAATGGGAAGGAATTTTGCCTTTAGACAACAACCTCCACTGCATCCTGTCCTCCCTTACATACTAGGACTAATGATTTCAACATGGCTTTTTCCAGAATTTTCAACCTCCCATCTACCATAGAGAATTCAGATTTGTATGAGCCAATTTCTTAAAATAAATATCAATCTTCTTGGTTCTGTTCTCTGGAGAACCTTGGCTAGTACAGGGGATAAATTTTCAAGAAAAAACCCTGAAATCTTATTGGCATGAAGAAGCAGACTATAGAGTTTGAAAAAAACCACAGTGAGTAGACAATGAAAGGAAAACCAAAGAAAAGAGAAAGCCAGAAAGGTGGAGCTCCCAAATTGTATATAAACCCACCCTAAATATCTGGTTAACTCTTGAGCCACACATCTACATAAGAAACACTAAAGTAGTTAGCCTAATGAACCTAGGTTTGAGTTGCTACCCAAGACTCCAACCAAGTTAATTACCTGCTAAAATGCACAAAAAAATCCAACAAATGACTGATACATTGGTGCCTCCTACACTTTTTCTTTTGATTTTTTTTGTTGTTATTGTTAAACTAAGATCTTTCCTTTCTATTATATTTTTAATTTGTGTAGGATGAACGACTGTGAAAAAATATTCAAAATTATTCTGAAACCAAGGTGTATACTAGTAGAGTTCAAAAGCTTTCTTTATTTTGCCACAATGTATTAAGCTACAAAAGGGTGTATTTAAATTGTTTAAGTACTCCATATACTGATTTACTTACAGATGTAGGATTGTCACTATGATACTTGTTTCTTTAGGCCATTTTGCTGTACCAGGGCCAATTTTGGAAGTCATTTTTTTTTTCAAACTGCCTTGCTTCAACAAGAAAACACATGAAGCAACTAAAATACAACCTGATACACTGAGATGCATTTAATAAGCAACTTTAATGCACAGACACTGTTTGCAGTATTGAAGTTTGTGTTACATAAACCCAGGAGATCTGATGATTTCTATTCCATACAACTCTCAACCCTTACCCCCAATATCTATCTATCTATGCATCCATTCATCCATCCATCCACCTGTCATCTATCCATCCATCCTTCATTCTTTTATCTACCCACTTACCAATCACAATAGTAAAAGTTGCATTACAAGTATTCAGACAAGAGGGAGCATCTCTTCTGACTAAGGGCAATAAAGCGAATCCATTTACAATTTTATGCACTTCACAATTGGAATAAATGTCTTCAAAATTGTTTCTGGATCCATATATTTTAAATGTCTTTTTTTCCTCTTCTACCCACATAATCCTAATCCTATTGCTGTTGAATATGCTTGTATGGGGAATCTTCTTTGGTCCTATGCCATGATGCTGGCAATCACTGAAATAGGGATGGTCAGCCACTCACAGCATAACCCAGAAATATATCTCATGAAACAAAAGGGAAAAGGTTCCCAAACTCAACCTCCTCTCAGGCAGATATCTAAAGTGCTTAGGCTCTCTCCATCATCACCCAGCACAAGGGGAACTGCAACTGATGAGTAGATAAAGTCTTTAGAGAGAGTAATTTCAGCAATTGCAATTAAAATATCTTACTCCCAAAACATTTACAAAAATATAAGTCTATATGAAGGAATGTCCAGATACCTTTCCAGGGCTTTGGAAGAAGCCCTCACAAGTAAAGGCCCCAAAGCTTGAGCTTTATTATCTTATTGTCCATTCACCACTATACAACCTTCACATAGCATTGTCAGAATTTTGTAAATTACTGGTAGAAATTCTTAATGAAGATACCAACAGAGTAAAAACATTAGAGTTTCATACTTATCTTCACATAGTGGGCAGCAATTTATCAAGAAGGTTAAAACATATTGTTTTTTCTCATTGATCCATGGAAAGCAGGGTAAATTTGATTTCCTAAAATTGCAATTGCATGGAAATTATTGTTATCTGAGCAGTAAGACTATACATTTGAGATATTTTTATGTCAATTTTGTTTCAGAAGTTTGGAAAGAAAAACATAGACATTTTGGAAATTTAAAATTGTTAAAGAAAAATTAATCCACTCAACTTCCTTGATGTAAAAGTAGACTTAATTAAATATTTTTGGCATTTTATAGCATTTTTTGAAATTGCCTTAGGAAGAAGGCTAAAACTCCCTTGCCTGGTATCCATGGACTTCTACTAACATTAAAAATTCTACTCAATTAATGCATTTTATATTTTCTATGCTTCACCCAAATTTACTTGCCTTGTGCTTACATGTACACCACGTATTTTCTTATTGCTCAGGCTGTTTCTCCTTTCTGGAGTATCTTTTACCCATTTTTTTTTCTAATAAGTCCTGCCTTTAAGAGCCAGCTATTTAATAAAGCATTTTCTTCAAACTCAAAATACCTGTAGTTCAAGTTCTGCTTTTCTTAATGATAAGGAATATATCCCTTATAGCAAAATTAACTCACTTCTTCTACTAACTGCAAGCTCATAAAACTCAAGTGCCAGAGCTTTCCACTTTTATATCCCCCAGTTTACCTTGCCAGTGCCATGTAAATATACCTAGAAAATAAATATTGGTTCATAGAATAACCTAACTTATATTGTGTATATACTAAAGAAAATGGTTAACTCTTACTCAGACTCACAGTGAATTATCTCAGGGCCAACTCTGATCCAACAAAGAAAGACTTCTCCTTCCTCTCCCATTTCTCTAATTTTACATCCCTAGTTTATATATTTGAAGAAAATTTTGTTTTAAGAAAAAGCTATACAAGCAACTGTATTTTGTGCACTGTGCATGTATTTTTTCCCCATTATTTGTAGGTTTAGTCTCAATTCAGTATTTTGGGTCAGTCCAAAATAGTTTTTTTAACACCAAAAAAAAAAAAACAATTTTCAGAAATGCCATTATAGAATGTAAGTGAGAAGGCCCACTTCTTTCATAAATCATCCAAATACCACAAGAAAATTTAGAGTGATCTGCGATGACCATCTTTAATAACACAAGGTAAAGGAGGGGTGCAAAAGGGTGAAAGAAAATTCTGTAGCTTTGGATTCAGACATATTTGACAGAAAATTGTTTTCTAAAGAAGGCAACACATGCTGGGAACACAACCAGTCTCTGGACCAAATTTACCCTCAAGGGAAACTGTGAAAGTTCGGAAGAATGAAGAATCCTTGGCTATGCCATATTTGTAGGAAGCTGTCTGTC
The DNA here is from genome assembly GCA_004026745.1 of Myrmecophaga tridactyla. NCBI lineage: Eukaryota > Metazoa > Chordata > Mammalia > Pilosa > Myrmecophagidae > Myrmecophaga > Myrmecophaga tridactyla. Next base: position 27,610 of record PVIY010010012.1, on the reverse strand, counting down.
GGTGAAACAAGGTGTGAAAGAATTTGAATTTTGAGCAATCCCATATCTGCAGATCTCTAATGTCAGGGGTTAATTAATGGCTCATGACACAATGAACAAATATATTCTGAGTCATAAAGAACTTCACTGAGAACTAAAGAGAATTTCTGTTGTTCCTCATTCAATAAATTCTTCTCTCATTAAGAATTTTCTTCCACATGTTTGGGTTGTTAAAATTAAAATGAGAAAATTTAATTTAAAAAAACAAATAGCCTGTTATGACTACTACATATAAGGCAGTTTTTACCTGCTTTGTTTTTGTGCTTTTTATTTTTTTTTTGTTACTAGCAGTTAGCAGTAAGGCTATTCTGTATTTCAGCATATTATTGAAGGGCCATTCTACTCTTTTTAATATAACTGCTCTAATTCCATAAAGTACTGATATGAAAAGTAAAAGAAATAATTATTGCAAATGGTTAAGAAAAAATCTTTCTAAATAAATGTTTATTTATTATTATAATAATATAGCAATTATTATTATATATCTAATTAATACAATAACATTAAGTAAGTAGAGTCGATGATTATGGTCACTAAACTACAATGTCAGATGCATTTAAATGAAACCTCAGACTCGTATGTGGCAGGCGTTAGGGAAAAACAACATGTGTCTTAGACTATGACTGCATTGCCAGAAAATAATCATTGGGTGCAGTGAAACATTCTATCGGCCACTTATTTTATTCACATAACCAAAATAAAAATGTTTGATTGTGCTTGATTTAATAACTATTTTAGATCGCTAGGAGACTTTATGCACCACTTTCCCCATTTCAAAGCAAAGTGTAATAATTAATAGTTTATTCATTCTTTCTTGTTTTTTCATTTCCATTATACGATATAACTAAGGGAAGAGTAGATTAAGAAATAAAGTTTTTAATGCTCAGTAGGAAATTTTAAAATTCTGTTAGCTCAACCAAGTAATTCTAACCATGTTCAGACATGACAGGGAAATATTCTGTTTTGGAAAATGTCTGTGCAATAATACTGAATATATGATAGCATCAGATGAATGTAATACCTGTGATGTCAGTGATGACAGTGTTTACAGGTTGGTAAATAGCACTTTCAGGACACAAAGCACAAGGCAATGCTTCATTCATTCACATCCTACTGAAAGCAAACTTGATTTTGATCCTTTGTTTGGAATAGTGGAAGTGAAAACTGTACCTTTACATTCACAATAGACTCTTGTTTTCCTATGAAATACTACTGCTGCAGGGTCAAGTTTGAATGCAAACTGAAAAGAATAATGTAGAAGAGGAAAATTCTCCCATGGCTGAAAATGTTTGAAATGCAGTCACTATGACAACATATAGTAACAGGTGCACAATTTATGACTGACAAGTTTGAATTGAAAGTTTCTCAGACAACTCTAAGGGAAAGCAAACAAAATGCAAAGAGCACTTGTCTAGTAGAGTAAAACATGTAGATTCTGTGGGCTTGTGTACTTTCTGTGCATTGTGTGTGTGACAGTATGTACACGCATGTGGGTGAGTGTACCTATGCACCCTAAGCTAAAGCTGTGAAGGTTTTAATCCGTGCATAGGAGGTGACAATAATGCCCTCTAATAATGCAATCAGCAAAAAGTAACAATAAATGAGATTGCCCTCCCTGAAAAAGTAATGGAAAATGAGTAATAATCTTTAAATTGTTGACTGAAATGGATTTTGAATAGCCTCATTCTAGAGTACAGACTGTCTTATGTGTTCATTTTAGTAGGTTTGAGAGTCAAACATACCTTATCTGTATGTGCTATATATTCTCCTTCTGTCTTATCAAATATACCCTCCATTTCTCTTTCTCATGATTTGTGTCCAGGGAAACTGATCTTTATGGAATGCATGAAAGGTCCTCTCAGCTGCTGCCATCCAATTGAACTAACAGGAGGTATTTGCAAGAAGTCAGAGGGTGGCATAGAATCAGTTGGGGAATGGTTTCCTTGAGTCCATCCTTGTAAGGTCACTGTAAATTGGCAGTTTACTCCTTTCTTTTTTTTTGACTGAATGGTCCGGTAATCCAGCTGGGTCTCTCGCATGGAAGGTGTGGCTTACTCCTTTTAATGAAAGCTACAACTGCTCAAGCAAAAGGATGGATTTCCCTATTGCAAGCCTAGGCTTGGTAATTTTTGGTTTCTCTTAATGAAACCTGCAGCCTTTTAAAAGCAGTGTTTTAATTAATCTCTTCTCGATTACAAAGCTAGTATTGTTTAGTTCCTGATGAATACAAGAGTGAGAAGGTATCACAGGACCTAAACAATGAGTTTCTGAGGAAAATAAATCCTTTCTATATATCTCTAGTACTGCTCAGGTGGTGGGGTTTCATGATCAATAAGCTTTTAATCTAAAGCTTCTCGTGGCAGATATAGCTGTATCATGCGTTCATTTTCCAGATTCCTTAACGTTGCCAGCTATTAAGACTATTATACAAAAATATTTTTATTGTGTCTTTTGCTTGCCAAATAACCTCATGATGATATGAATTCTAATGTAGTTATTTTTTTCTTAGAGAGAGATAACTTACCTAGCAATATTTAAAGGTTTTCAGGTTCCTTGCAATTCTATATTATATAATATATTCTATATTAGAGCTTCAGAGTTTATTTAGTATGATGTATTAAACCTGAGTCTGATCATTTCTGAGTTCACAGTCCAGAGATAATGGACTTTAAAAGCTGATAATCAGACCTTAAAATATAACTCTAATACATTCTGTCACCCTGCAAGGACCAGCAAAATGTTCAAATGAATTTCTTTGGTGCCATTCTTCTTGAATCTCTCTTGAACTCAACATAAATTTTGAAATATTCATTATTTTGCAATGTTTTTTCTGTAAATGTACCAACCTCACTCTCTATAGTATAAGGTATAGGTACCTTACTGGTTGGTGCAAGTGAGTCTGCTCCTGTAATTGTGCTGATTTGAATTAAATTAAAGTATTTCCAAAAGGAGTATCATTGCTGTACCATAAGAAATGCAAATTCCAGTAAGTGCCCATTTATAATTGTACATTATAAAGTTAAAAGTACACCATTTAAAGAGGAGTCAGCACTTCTTCCTTGATTATCATTCCTATTCCTCATTATCAATAAATTATAATTTATGAATAATACATACTTGACCCTGCCCTGAACTGTGGTCATCTGTGCAGATTAGATCAGGAAGATGGAATTAACATAAATCAATTTATTCATTAATTTTATTAATACTGTTAAGTACTTCCTATGCATACATTTGTTTGAAATGTGTTGAAAATACAAAGGCAAATAAGACATTTCCTTTTGACCCAAGGTGAAAGAAGTCTAATAAAAAATCATCACTATAAGAGGATAGTGACTTAATAGTATCATTTCCTTACTTTCTAGTGACTTTAATGTATATCCTTCATAATAGGATCATCCATGTTTGCTGATATAACTAATTACCCTTTATTATTTGATTTCTTGAGCGCTTTCTGCATATTGGAGAATGCGATTGGCAGTTTGAAGAAAGTAATGGAGTAAAGTTCCATAACATCATGAAACTCGTATTTCTGAGGGTGAAACAGATGCCTATTTGATAGTTATACATTTAATTTATTTACTAATTTAAATTAAGTTCATTTAATTATTAACTTTAATGTTAAAACACCCTAGAAAGAAATAAGGAATGCTAAAAAGCACTTTAACGGAGAATTGGAACTAGAATAGAAAAGAGCACAAGCTTGAGATTAAAAGGATGAGTGAAATCAAATATGTGAAAGTGTATATCTTAATTTGCCAGGGATGCTAGAAGAAGTTACCATGAATTAGTTGGCTTAAACAACATAACTTTATTGTCTCACACTTCCAGAGGTGGAAGTCTGAAATCAAGGTGTTAGCAGGACCTAAGGGGAGAACCTATTTCACTTCTCCCTCCTGACTTCTTCTGCTTAGTCTGTAACCTATGGCATTCCTTGGCTTGTGGAGCCAGCCAACCCAATCTCTACCTTGTCACGTGGGCATCTCTCTCCACCTCCCTCTTACTGACTGTGCCTAAATTCCCTCTGGTTACAAGGATGCAAGTCATATTGATTGAGGGACCACCTTAATCTACTTTGACCTCATCTTAACTAATGCCATCTTCAAAAGTCCTGTTTCCAGATGGGGTCCCATTCATGGGACCACGGGTTAGGAAGTGATCATATATTTGTGGTGAACAATTCAATTCATAACACTGGAGACAATAAAAGTATTGCATCTAATAAAAATAAGAAGTTTGAGATGAAGAGAGATGGAGTGTAAATTGTCAAGATGCTCAGTGTGGTAGCCCCCCAATAATGAACTCATAAATGAACCTCTTCCCTTCTAAATGGTTTCTGATCTTCACTGTAACAGACCTAGAGCTTCATTGAGATATAAGGTTTTTATTTTTTTTTAATTTTTTTATTTTTGCACGGACAGGCGCCGGGAATAGAACCCAGGTCTCTGGCATGGCAGGCGAGAACTCTGCCGGCTGAGCTACCATGGCCCACCCGAGATATAAGTTTAAGATGTTAAAAAATTTTAACATGTACTATGACTTCCCAAAGCCATACCTAAGAAGGAAAAATTAATTTGTTCTCACAACTACTATAACAGAAAAAATTCAAATATCAACCATTTTCCTGTGCTGCGAATGTTCTCTCTTAAGCACTTGAGCTTATTTGTAAGTGAATCTTTTATAGTAGTCTCCAAGGACTCTTACTTACTGCACCATTTTGTCTTTCACAGGTGAAAAACTTCGAGTGCCTGCAATATTTTTATTTGAGCCTTTAGTATCCTTTCAGAGCAGGTGCAAAAACCCGAAGAGTCATGCTATTCATCACGCAGCAAGGTTTTTATGTATGTTGCATCGAAAGAAAGCTGCAAACTTGATATGAGATTACTTTTTTAAATCCTGGGAGAACTGTGTTACCAATCAGCAACTTGTCTAACACGTGTTACTTTATTCATAATCACATTGATTCCCCTTTGCCCAACTTCAAGGAATTTCATTAAATCTCAAACTTAAACATATATTATGAATAATTTCCTCACTCTTGTTGATGAACAAAAAAAGAAAAGCTAAGAAAACAACAACATTTTGCATATGTTGTTCTAAGTTAATGTAGTAAAAATTTTATTTGCGTTAAAACATAAATGTACCACAGGAATTTGTTTCTTGAAAGTGCCACCACTCAAGCAATGCTATCAGGCTTATGTATTTCTGCCATCATATTTTGCTAGCAAGACTTTTTGCTTCTATGAGTGATTATTTTACCATGAAATTCAGAAATTAAATACAGATCAAATATATCCTACTAAATATAAATATCTTCAACTTTTAGATATGATGAACTTCAAGGAATCTTTATTAAGAAAACTAAGATATTGCAAAAATAAGAATAATCCAAAAGTTATTGCTGTTTGTCTTTGGATTCAAATCATAGGTAAATCTTTCAGATATTCATCTGCAATACAGTATGATGCCAAAAGAAGTATCCAGCTCAGCTTTTTCAAAGACAATTATTCATCAAGTATAGAGATGTAGGCACATAAAGAACTCAACATTCTTAAAGTCTTAATAACTTCTTTCTGAAATATTGTTACTTTGTATTCTAAGACAAAACCTAAATCTTCCTCCCTCTTCCGTTGTCCTGACCTCTTCTTCATAGTTTTGTATATTCAGATGCATTCAGTTATTTGAACTGTTGAAAGACAATTTTCCCCAAATATTTTTTATGTCTCTGCATAGCCCACACTTTCTGATTAAAAAGCACTGGCAGACTTTGTTAACAACTGATTGAATAGCAAACATCTTAGGAGTTAGAGGTAGTGCTTTTCAGTGAAGAAAATTAGATATTTATTTACCTCACCAGAGCTATTAGCTTACATTCCATGATAAAGAAACTAGAAACTCCTCTTCCCTACACTGAGATTTATTTATATTCCAGAGTAAAGTTTTCCCTCTCTCTAGCAGGGAAGATGTATTGATGCATCAGACATTGTATATAAGATTCAAGTCTCAATTTCATTGCCCCTCTCTTGTGGGGCAACCCCACTGCACGTACAGGATAGCTTATTGCTCTTTCCTTGTCACCCTGTAGAAATCAGAGCTGGAGGACACTGTGCTAAGATGTTCTCTGAGTAATGAAAAGATCCTTAGACCTCATACTTTATATCAGAATATCAGTATATAAACAATATACTAGTTTGAGAGGAAAATTCAGAGACAAAAGCATTAGGAAAAGGAAATAATTTTACTTGCTAAATGTTTAGTTTGCAAAGAGGTCAGGCTTCAAAAGGACTTGCTCATCAAATAAATACACACACACACAAAAGAGATATTCAAGGACAACAGAAACTGCAAAATGACCAGGTTGCCAAGTTAATGGTCTATTTATCAAAGACTATAGCCATTTTCTCATATAATTTTTATATCCACATGGATTATAATATCTTCCAAAATCAGCATCGCAAAATTCCAGGAAAAATATTCATTTGTTTGTTTGTTTTCTCATTTGTAAGACAGCAACTTAAAGAAAATGCTTAAGGTTTCATTTGTTTGGAGGACTTGACCTAGATGATGAGACTAAGTAAAACTATTACACTGTTTGTTGTTTGTTTGTTTATCCCAGGGACTAAAATGTACTCCACCCTACTGACTCTGGGAAATGATGTTCATATTTATTCCTTACAGTAGCTGAGAAAAATGTCACTTTGAGTTTCCCAGTTCTTCCTGGTGGTTAAATCTCTGCTCCAAAGACATAATTCTGAACATAGAAGTTTGTAATTTTGTGGTTCAGAGCCATTAATCTGTTTCATTGGTCAGATTTATTTGCATGGATATGACAAGAGATGTCCATCATTAAGCCAAGACTTACCAAGAGGTGTTGATTAAAAGACAAAAACATTATTATTTTCTGGTTAACCAAACTAGAATCGTTTAATAATGAAACTTAAGAATTCATTTCTGTGAGAAGTTCTTCTAAAGCCTCTATGGTTATAATTTACTTTAAGGTGTCAGAAGTACTTTATTTCCCATGTCAGCATTCATATAAAGATCAGAAACCAAGAATCATTGACTCCATCCTTTTCAAGTTTCATGTGTGTTAACTAGATCTAAAAAGGTACTTTACTTTCTCTTTCTGGGATCCCAAATTTGTCAATATTCTTGCCCTGCCAGATGACATTTTTTACCATATTAAACCTAGAATTACATAAGCCATAGAGAAGGTAACAGGCTATCTTCCTGGGAAGATTTTGTAGGTATCATTTTCATTATGCAGTAATGTGTGCATTTCTCATCCCGAATTAATGAGATCTCATGCATTATTTATTTATAATTGTGTCCTATCTGGAAAGGATATATTCTTAAACCTAAACAAGTAATTACATGGTCATCAAAAATAATGGAACGTACTAAATGCATATGGGAAAAATTTAAATCCTGATAATATTGTGCTGAGCTACTTTGTAAACAAGATCAATTAATATTTTTCATTATTTGGTAAAGTGCTATTATCCTTAAGTGTTTTCTTAAAATCGAATTAGGTTATAAATTACAATAATAATTTTAAATAAGATAGTCTGGTTTAGTTTAAGGGTTAGTTGGAAAGAGATGTCATGTAAAGACATGATTCATTCTGGTTTGTATCAGTATAATCCAATAAATTACTGGTTAGAGATAAAGACAATATAAAAAGCCTTTTCTTATACACTGAATAATACAAAAATTAAAATTTTATTTAGTCCATATAGTCCTAAATAATTAATCATTATTTTGTCCTTACACAGTATAATATAATGGTATCTGCTTCTGAACTAAAAACGTCTATGGCCACTGACTTTCTCATAGTACCAGCTGAGGGAATTCTGTTCATGGTGACAATTTTATCTTAGACTGGGAAGATGCGTGAATGGTAGAATAATTATGGAGGAGATATACATACTCTTCAGAAATACATGTTGAAACTTTTGTGGTGAAATACTGTTATGTTACAACTTGCTTTAAAGTGCTCTGATTACCAAAACAATATCTACTGTATTTCCACAATGAGATGAAACAAACCTATCAAATTATGTATTGTTAGATAAAAGTGGAACTAGTTGATGGATTAGAGGTATTTATTCTAATATTCCTTCAACTTTTCTATATGTATGAAAATTTTCATAATAAAACATCAGAAAAATAATTGGAGTATACTGTCAAACTAAATGTAAATATTTCATCTAATTAAACCATTGGCAATACTTTAAATCCTAATATGTAATTTTTTCTTCATTTCTGAACTTAACCTTATCTCCTAAATCTTATGCACACAGAAGTTGGAGACTGCTGATTTAAATTAACAGAGAACATTGATGGTCCCAAATAGGCTCTGGACATTCAAATCATTCTCTTTTTTAAAAAGAAGCTTTCAATATTCTAATGTGAATAGGGAGTGTTACTTCTTCCTTCAAGTGTTCTAAACCTTTCACTTTCATATGAAGATTTTATTCTATTAAAGTTAAGTGATTTTTGAGATGTAAAGGACTAAAGGAAATAGTAGGCTCTCTTTAAAGGGGTTAGAATGATGAGGAATATTTGGGTTAAGCATCAACTTAATTATATGTGTGTGTGTACAATTAAGTACATGTGTGTACAAGCGCAGAAGGAAACATTGCTGCATAGAAATACAGACAGTGTGAGGTGGAGGGCAGAGAAAGAAACCAGTCATGGTAAGTGGGAGGCTATTATCTCAGAAAGACTGAGAAGAGGAAAGCATTCCAAACTGAGAAAACAGCAAGGTGCAACTTTAAGGGCTAAGTTTAGGTCTGGAGAACAGTGTTATGGGGTTACAGCACAAGTTGAGGCAAAAAGATTGTAAAAAAGAAGATTATAACCAGGGTGACACTTTTAATTTCCTGTGCTAAACAAATACCATACGAGTTGGCTTAAATAACAGGAATTTTTAGACTTACAGTTTTGAGGCTACAGGAAGTCAAAACTTGAGCCATCAGCTAGGTGATACTTTCTCCCAAGAAGACTGGGGCATCCTGGGGCTGACTGTCAGGGATTCCTGCTCCTTGGCTTTCTGACACAAGGCAATGCACAGGGCAGTGTCTACTTCTTCTCTGGGTTCTGTTCACTTCTTGCTTTCAGCTCTTCCCCTTGGCTTCTTTCTTTGTGAGGAATTCCCTTAATGTATAAGGATTTTAGCTATATTGCATTAAAGCCCACTCATTCAGTTTGGGCACACCTTAATAATATTCTTCAAAGGTCCTAATTACAGGTGGGTTCACACCTATAGGATCAGTAGTTAGGGCCTGAACGTGCATTTTGTGGGGAAAATGATTCAACACCTAATAGTGACCATATCATTTATAATCCAAACTGAGATGACTTTGACCTATAGGATCAGTAGTTGGGGCCTGAACGTGCCTTTTGTGGGGAAAATGAGTCAACACCTAATAGTGACCATATCATTTATAATCCAAACTGAGATGACTTTGAAAATAAAAGGAGGATGCCATTAACACATTTGAAAAGGCAAACTGTGTGAAACTTGACAATCCAGGGCAAATGAAGACATGAGGAATCATTGATATTTTTAAGATTAGCAGTAGCAAGTAAATATTATAAATGATGATTTCAAAATAAAATATAGAGTGATTTTTTTTCAAGAAAAATGTCTAGGGAATGAATTTGGCTTAGAAGAGGCACACTGAAACATTTACCTATAGTGAACATAATGACAAAAAGTTGTCATCTTACGCTATGACTTCTTCTTATGAAAAAGGGCTCTGACTGATGACCAAATGAACTAGACCTTTCAGAAGAAATTACTAATCATCTCTCAGCTGCAGAATAGTTGGCTCTTGCTATTGAGAATGATATAAAATGATCATGGTGATGAATACGCAACTATGTGATGATATTGTGAGTTACTGATTATATACTGTATCATGGTTTTCTAGAGAAACAGAATCAACAGGAAATATTTGTAAGTATAAAATTTATAAAAGAGTCCCACGTAACCATGGGAACAAAGAGTCCAAAATCCGCAGGGCAAGCTGTGAAGCTGATGATTCTGATGGAGGATCTGGACGAACTACACAGGAGAGGTTCGCCGGCCAAAGCAGGAAGAGAGCCTGACTCTTCTGAATCCTCCTTAAAAGGCTTCCAGTGATAAGATTAAGCATCACTCATTAGAGAAGACACTCCCTTGGCTGATTGCAAATGGAGTCAGCTGTGGATATAGCTGATGTGATCATGATTTAATCCTATGAAATGTCCTCATTGCAAAAGACAGAGCACTTGCCCAACCAGACAAACAGGTACCACCACCTGGCCAAGGTGACACATAAACCAGACCATGATAGTCCACCCCTTGTCAACTTAGCAGCTATACTCATCACCTTAAACCATACCTAATTGCTAAATAGAAAACATTAAAAGACACATTTTTTTTCCCTCACTCAACTGTCCTGCATATAACCAGAAACACATTAAATCTCTCCAGAATAGAGTGCAAGTCCTTGGGTAATAGTCATTCTTAAACTTAATATCTTACAACTTAAACAGTATAACATGAACAAAATGGCATTACAGTTCTCGTTTCTGTAACTGATAACATGGCCACAGTTCATATTTATTATTACCTTCTTTCACTCCCCATTCCATGTTCCCTTTACCCTCAGCAAGCACTTCAGCTGGTCATGGTTCTTTGCATGTTGGGGTGACCCAAGCCTTCATTCCTGAAGTTGCATAACTGTTGGTAGCTCTGCCTGGATTGGGTTGTTGCAATTTTCCATTAACTTTAATCACAGGGCATGGTACTACTAAAAGACACCCTAGGGGATCTCCTATATTCCAGGAAAACTCTTCTTTACCTCCACTGTATAGTTGCAGTCCTATTTCCCCTGAATAATCAGGGACAACCACCCCAACCAGAAATGTAATCCCCTTCTTGGCTTGTTGATCCAGGGGCATGAGTAGCCCAAAGTGACCAGGTGGCAGTCTTAGATACCAGTTCAATGGAGTCATTGTTGTTTCTCCTGGAGGACGCACAACCCCTTTTGGAACTAAGACCTGTAGACAAGCAGAGCTCAGGGTCACAGGAACAGAAAGCAAAGATTTTCCTAGTGGATCACTAAGGGTAATAGCGAGTGGTGCCACTGCCATTTCCACCTCTCGGTTCCTGGACCCATGGATCCTAGCTATGGGAGAAACAGCACCATACAGCTGACACTGATTCAGAGCATACACAGCTTCCTGGAGAACATTACCCTCACCTAGTTGGCACCATAATTGAGTTTTCAAAAGGCCATTCCACCATTCTATCAATCCAGCTGTTTCTGGATGATGGGGAACATGGTAAGACCAGAGAATTCCCGCACTTCATTTGCCATGACATGTGTTCCCTGATCAGAAGCAATGCTGTGTGGAATACCACAACAACGGACAAGGCATTCTGTAAGTGCATGGATGGTAGTTTTAGCAGAAGCATTGCCCTGCAGGTTTTTGGAACTATTTGGGTCCAGTGACCCATTGGTTCCTTCTAATTTCTCCCTATGGAAATGGGAACATGTGTTCTATGACTGCCCTTCCTTTGTATTTTGGCAGCAGGTAGCTTGTTCTGAGTTTTACAGACCCACAGCCAGAGGAGAATTTTTTGCCTTAGAACAGACCATGGCTGTCACTCACTTTGATGAGATTTTGTACTGTTTCTGACTTGGTATTGTATTTGTATTGTTACTGAAATGGTTTAAGGCTTTGTGATATTATAATGGAATTAATGTACTTTGTATGTGAAAATAACATGTCTTTTTGGGGAATCCAAAGGGTGGAATGTGCTGGTTTGAAACTGGTTCCCAGAAAATCCATGTTCTTTAATCTTCATTTCATATTGATGAGTGGGACCTTCTGATTAGGTGGTTTCCATGGAGATGTGACTCCATCCATTCTCAAGGAAGGATTGCTTACCAGAGTCCTTTAAGAGGGAACCATTTTGGAATAGCTTCAGAGCCCACACAGCCAGTGACCTTTGGAAATGAAGAAAGAAATCAACCCTGGGGAAGCCTTGTGAAACAAGAAGCTAAAGTCCTGAGCAGATGCAAGCCACATGCCTTTCCAGAGGTGATAACAGACCTATCAACCATCCTAGGTCAAGGTTTCTTTGTCTGGATGTCTTAGTTTGGACATTTTTATAGCCATAGAACTGCAAACTTGCAACTTAATAAATTCCCTTTTTAAAAGCAGTTCCATGTCTTGTATATTGCATTCTGGCAGCTTTAGCAAACCAAAACAAGCATCTATCATGGATTTGGTTTCAGTAAAACAGCATCATTAATCACACTGAATTAATTAGTTATTCAGAATTACATTGTTTCTTTTCTGTCAGTATTAAATTTGTAAATTTGTTATAGCTACATAGAAACCATAGCATAAAGAATTTTTCTAGTTTTTTAAGTATTTAATATTTTAATAAAAATTCTAGACTGTAATTCTACAATGAGTATATTATTTTCCTTAAAAGGGATCCATAACTTACTCAACTTTAAGAAACAATGACATAGGAAATGACCTCAACCAGTATTATACAATGTCTGCTTGCTGTGAATTTTATATTTAGCTGTAAAGAATACATTTAATTTTATATTTTAAACAGCTTCAATGTAAAAAGTGAAAGAGAAGACAGATCTGGATGTATCTATGAAATAAAGGAATTAAACGAACAATTTTCTAACATCATTGAGGAATCACATGACAATATATAATATAAGATACATTATTATAATGACTGTATATTCTATACACCTGGGTATCCCAATGTCAGGAATATATTGATTGGTCAATATCTGTTTGCTTAAAATAAATAAATAGATGAATAAACATATGTGAATAACAGATTATCTCATATTATACAGAAATGTATTGTTATCCTTGAATAAAAAATGTATTTTGCTAAAGAAGCATTTGAGTGGAGGGTTGAGGAACTAGTCTTAGAATTAAGGCATGAAATACCTTGGAAAAATTTTGCCTAAATTTTAAGGTGGAAAGACTGCCTTAAGAATTTAATTGGATAAATTGACACAAGTAGAAATGGTCCAGGCTACACATGCTATAAAAACAGATTCAAGAGAGAAGCAGAACTTCTGGAATGGCAGTGGAGGGTCCTCAAACACCCACTCCTCCCTAAAAACAATGACAAAACTGGCAAAAAGTGTCAAACAATGTTTTTCTGAATTCTTGATTTAACCAAAAGCTGTTAACAATCTGAAGGGTATTTATTCAAGAATATTAGCTATCTCTCCCTCCATGAAAACAGGGAGCTTTGACAGTTTGATGTACCATGTCCCCACCCCCTTCCCAAGTTCATGGTAGTTTTACAAATAACAGCATAGCAACCCTGAAAGCTGTAAAAACCAGTAGACTATCAACTAGTCTAAGGGGAAGGTTAAATGAGCAGCTAAGCATAAAGTCCATGCCCCAGACAATTGTCATATTTGACATATCTGTCAGATCCCTGTAAACACCCCATTTCCAATACTGACTATTATTATGTCTGACTCTGAGCTCAGATAGAGGAAAAATTTCTATCCTCCTGGCAGTTGCTGAAAAGAACATAATGGCAATTGTTTAACATTACAGTTGACTAAGGCAGTGAACCCAGTTGGGATAAACAAGAGGTTGATCAAGAATTGATAAAGAAGATGTGGGAAATAAAATGTACATAGTTGGCTTTTCAACCACATCATTTTCCCAGATATCTATAATGCAACACTCTCATGTAGGGCTGTAGGGCTTTCTTTTGTCTAATTTGAGGAATTATGCCAGCAGAAAATGAAGGCTAAAGCAGAGTTATAACCTGCCAGCTGGAGCATTGGACTTGCAACCCAAAACAGAAATAATGCATCATGAGAAAGCCTGGGGGACTTATTACCAGAAGGCTGATATATTAAATCATCGTGCCTCCCACCAATGAAATAAGCCAGCAAGCCTCTCCTATGGAGTTCCTCCAGACCCTTCATCAGAGCTGCCAGCTTCTCACCCTGCCCTGCAGATTTTGAATGCTTCCATTCCCATGGTTGCATGAGACACCTTTATAAATCTCATATTTACAGATGACTCCTGTTGGTTCTGTTTCTCAAGGGAACCCTGACTATACAGTAGCCATATATTTAGACTACTTTAAAGAATCTGTTCAGGAAAGTCAGTAAACAGACAAATAGCAACAACAACAAAACACCATCAACAAAACCTGTGAACAAAAGGTAAATTCAGATTCAGATTTGCCACATCATATTATCTAAAATTTCCAGTTCTCAACAACAACAAAAATCATGAACATTGCAAAGAAAAATTAAATTATGCCTATACCAAGGAAAAAAGCAGGCAATAGAAATTGTCCTTAAGGAAGCATGGTACTGAAGTTGCTAGACAAAGATTTTAAATCAGAAATTATAAATATGCTCAAAAAATAAAAGAAAATCAAAAAGTCATTCTGGAGTTGAGAAGTGCATTCACAGAAATTAAAAAGTCAATAGAGGGACTCAGCAGATTTTTTTTGGTGGTGGGATAGGGGTGCATGGATCAGAAATCGAACCCAGGTCTCTTGCATGGAAGGCAAGCATTCTACCACTGAACCACCTATGCACCCTTCAGTACATTTTAAATGGCTGAAGAAATCATAAGCAACTTGAAAATACATTACTTGAGATTATCCATTATGAAGAAAAGAAAGAAAGAAATGCACAAAGCCTCTAAGGGATACCACAAAGTACACCACCATAAACACGATGATGCTACCTGAAGGAGAGGTGATAAAGAAAGGGAAAATATATATTTGAAGAAATATTAGTATAAACATCCCAAATTTGATAAAAACATAATTATTGAACCTGAGAAACTCATAGAACTCTAAGTAGAGTGAATTGTAGGAAATATATTCCTTGACACATAATAATAAAACCATCAAAAGCAAACCCAAAGAGAGAATCTTGAAAATTGCAAGAAAAAAATGACTCATCACAGGCAAATATACCAAAACATGTAAGCATTGCTAAAAAGAAAAAAAAAAGGCCTAAAAGGAAATCACAGTTGTAAATGTCTATATTACAAATCAAAGATAGTAACCTTTTGGGGAATTATAAATGATAAATGTAAGTTTTTCCATGTACAATATACAAAGATATAATTTGTAACAAGTACAACAAATGGTGGGAGGACAAGGGTGTAGGAAAAGAAAATGTGCACACTATTGAAGTTAAGTTGGTATCAAACCAAGTATGATTGTTAAATATTTAGAATGGTAAATTTTAACCCCATGATGGCCACAAGGAACAGATGAAAAATATATCCAAATATTTGAGAAAGCAAATTGAGAAGGCTCTCAATATGCAACAACACAAAAAAAGTAACTACATAAAAATAGGCTTTAAGGAAGTAAGAGGCAAAAAAACTATAAGATTCACAAAGGCTAAATTCCAAAATAACAGAAGATAGTCCCATTGTATTAGTGACCTCAGATGTAAAAGGGTTAAAATCTCCTTTCCAGTCAAAAGGCAGAGATTAGCAGAATGAATTCAAAAGCATGACCCAACCATATGCTGTCTGGAAGAGACTCACCTGAAAGTCAGAGATACAAGCAGGTGAAAGGATGGAAAAAATACACCATGCAAATTGTAACTAAACAAGAGCTGAGGTAGCTATATTAGTATCAGGTAAAATAGACTCTAAGTCAAAAATGGTTACAAGACACAAAGACAGCCATTATATATAGATAAAGAGGACAATTCAACAGAAAGATGTAAGAAGTATAACTATATATGCACCTAACAACAAAACCCCCAAATATATGTAGCAAACACTAATAGATTTGAAAGCAGATATCGATGGGTCTACATGAATAGCGGGAGATTTTAACACATCACTCCCAATAAAGGACAGAACATCTAGCCAGAAGATCAATAATCAAGTACAGGAATTGAATGATACACTAAACCAATTAGACCTAACAGGCATATACAGAACACTGCATCCAAGGAAAGCAGAAGACGCATTATTCTCAAGGGCACAAGGATCATTCTCTAGGATAGACCCTATGTTGGTTCACAAAGCCCAACGTATTCAAAAATATTGAAATCATGCAATTAATCTTCTCTGACCAAATAGAAGGAAGCTAGAAATCAATAACAGGGAGAAAGGGCAAATTTGCAAATATGTTGAAGTTAAGCAATATACTCTTAAACAACCAATGGATTAAAGAGGAAATCAGAAATAAAATTAGGATATATCTTGAGGCAAATGAAAATGAAAATAAAATAAAAACTTGTGGGATGCAGCAAAGGCAGGGCCGTGAGGGAAATTTAAACCTCTAAACACTTACATTTTAAAAGAACAAAGACCTCAAATCAGACACCTAATCTGAAAACGCTACTAATAATAAAGTTTAGGATGGAATAATCTTTTGAAGGATTCTAATGCCTGTCCCTTACTCTTTTGGATAGGTGCATTTCAGTGTCTCCTATTTTTAAAACCAAAATATTGCCATATCTGTACAGGTGATCAATTAGTGCATCTGAACTATTCTGAACTGTTCTTGAGTTCAGAAACAGAAGAAGTTCCAGTTCACATTTCCTTACCAGGATTTTACACATGTATGCTTTATTTTGTAACAAACAAAGATAAGAAATTCAGAATCATCAGCAAATCATTCATCTACATGCAGTAAATTTAGTTTGACTTTGAGATGAAAAAAATTAAAATCATCACTACTTGAAAATGCCTTTTATTCTATGGTCTTAAAATGCTACTCAAAATGTAGTGATATGGGTGGTGTGATGGTGGCTCAGTGGCAGAGTTCTCGCCTGCTGTGCTGGAGACTCAGTTTCCGTTCCCCGTGCCTGCCCATGTAAAAAAAAAAAAAAAGTAATGATCTATGATAACTTATGATAAAATGTACAAATGGTTTCAAAAATCAGTTGGTTTCACCAGTAGATTTCCACAGGTAGTTCCATCTATCGTTTCTTAACCCTTAACAAAGAAGAAATAAGAAATGAATAGTGTATTTCATTCCTTTTTAAGAAAGGTTGACATTATCTCCAAAATGGTAAAATGTAGTCATGAAATATAGATTGCATCTAAAGATGTTCCTTATGAGAGTATTTTTCCCTTTTTTATTCAGTAATGAGTACAGAGATTCAGTAGTAAGAACACCTGAGTTTCAAGGGATTCAGGAATTGAAAGGTAAAGTAAATGTGTTTCTTTATCAGCCCTAATAGCATCTAATAGAAGTAAGGTATGTAACAGAGTTGCTGGGAGGGAAGCCTAGAAGCAATTTACATCAACATGGAACACAAATTATGCCCACAGGTGTTGCATTCTAATGACTCAAGCTAAGTTGGGAAGAGCTAGTATAATTAAACTGGTATAGAAATCCAGAATCTGATTAAAAAAACCTCTTTCTTAACATCAAAGAACATTAAACTCTCACAGCTGAGAGTGGTTGTTTTAAAAAAAATTGTGAAATATATTTTAATAATTACAATACCAAATACTTTATTGATACATAAAACAGATTACGCACATTTTAAAATAATATTATTATTTATTATAGATTCAAAAGTATGAAATCAGCCTAGAGTCACTACCTGAAGCACATATCCATTTCTAACTATCACAATAACGCTGTTTATATCACCTTGATTGGGAAACATTACATACAAAAAAAAGTTACATTTTATGATTTAGTTCAAAAAGTTCAATAAATATTTGTTCAGTGTCTCTCGAATTAATAGATACTATGCTACAAATTTAGGATAGACTGTTTGTCATATACAATCAATTAAGTTAGCGAGGGAGAAAGGAATAGAAAATAATGAGGTCAATTAATGTATTAGAATTTCTTTTTACTTTGCATTAAATTATATTTTTTCCCCATTTTCACTGTTGTCTCTTAGCTTTAAGGGTTATTTTTAATGTCTAAAAGCAAATGTTGCCTCTTTTTTGTGATCATTGGAGACATTATTAATGTGCAAGGAAAGGGAAGTGAATGGATGTGGGGAGGGAGAGAGTGTGAGGCGTGGTAGAAAGATAATTAAATAAATGATAGAGATAGATAGATAGGTAGACTCACACTTGAAACAGAGGTTGCTTTATGTCAGGAATAATAAATGTATCCAATGAAACAGGAAAAAGCCTGAAAAATGAATGCAATTAAATAAGTCACTCATTTAGTAATATGAGGGCTTAGATGCAGATCCAATTTGATTGAAAACAAATGAAATAAATGTTGCATATGTTTCAAAACTGACTTTTAGAATGAGTCATACCAACTATAATTAGCATGCCGTATGTATATAATGTTGGAAGTATATTACAGAATTTATACTAAGGAATAAATTCACTTTTTTCGGTTTGTAAAATGAAAATAGCATCTTAAAATTAGCATTTTCATAAAATTACTTTATCCTACCTTCTTATTTTATTTAAAAAGACATTTTTTTTGGAATTCCAGTGGCAATGAGAACCTAATTTTACTTCCTCTTGGTCAACAATGTGTACGCTTTGCGAGGAGAGCTGCTGAAAGTGTGTTGTGGGAACACAGGCTCAGCTACAACAGAAATTATGAGCAAATGACTACTTTATTACTTACACAGCATAAAGGGTCTGAAAGAGCAGAAGACATCCCATCATAGTCAGTCCCCCAGGGAGGCCAGCCTGGGTTAGTCTGTGGATGGTAGTTCCTCACTCCTCATGTCACATCAGAAATGAGAGAGGTCTGTTCTGCTGGAAAGTGGATCTTTATAGATCCCAGGGTTAAAGCCCCACCGCTGAGAGTCCCAGAACTGATAGCAGCTAGAAGTGCTTGTTCCCAGTTTGGGGTTTAAGGTGCACTCAGGCTGTTCTATCAGACCCATTAGGCCTGACATCTCCCCTGGGCTGTGGAATAGACACATACTGAAACATCTTCACACAATAAAAACGAAGTGTGTAGTAGGTCTCTAGCTAGTAGCCCATCCCTCAGGCTCCTGGCCAGGCCTAGCCTAATTCTCATTAGCTTCCACAACATGAGCCCCCATTCCCACCTCAAACTTGAAGGCAGATTGGGGTCAGCTCCTGGCCCGTGGCTCTCAGCAGTGCTGACAGTAAAGGTTTCGGAATGCCAGATGCAGCACATATGGAGGGCTTTCCTTATGAATACCGTTACCCCAAGCAGGGTGATAAGGCCTCTCTGGAGTTACGATTGCATCCACATCTCCCCACGCTCCCGGGAGCCAGCTGAAGAGCTCCTACATAAAATCTATTTATACACTTCGTGGCCAGTAGGTTTGCCTGGGATTTTAGTCATCTCCTGTTCCACCTCCCCTGAGAGATTAACACATTTGTAGCAGGAGGTGTTAGCAATAGTCTATTTGCCTCCTTCCTGGTGTGGAAGGAAGTCTAAAGCATTGTGATTTGGAAATGTAGGTATATTCGTTCAGACAAGACTAGCGATTCCGACAACAGGGAAGTGGTGTGAGGGCTTGGATGTGAGGTCCAGCAGCCCCAGCTTCCCTGCGCCCATGATAGCCCCACTCAGTTGGGCAAAGATGTTTGTTTCCAGGTTGCCATGGGGTCAAATCTATAGAGAACTGAAGAGGGGACCAATAACTAGTCCTTACAGAGTAGTCGTGCAACGACTTCCTATTGAGGACACTTTTCATTGCAGTAATTTATCTTTTTTCTCTGAAGCCACCCCGTCTGCCTGCCTCTTGCCCTGAACTATAAACCTCACCTCTTTCCCACAGATCTGAGGCCTTACCCATATTTTTGAGCCCACTTCACCCCTTCCTGATACAAGGAATTTGTCAGGTTATCCCATGACCATTCTTAATAGGACTGGAGGCCCTTGCTGCAAGCAGGGAGGGTATAGTAAACCCACTCAACTGTGTCTCACAGAGGAAGCCCCAGAGTGAGGAGAACTAACTAGCCACCCCATTTAGGGGGCCAACTTCTAATAAAATCATTAATGCCCTGCTACAGAATGGGAATTTGGTGAAGGACTAAATCTGTCCAGTGGGAGTAGAATATCCGTGAACTAATACCAGTTGTCAAAGCATGATCATGGCTTTCTCTTCATTGCCCCAAGGCTTACTTGGAATTCTGGAGAGGTCACCTATCATGAAATATGCTCATCTGACTCCATGAAAAATCCAATTAAACAGAGGCTGTGCCCACATATGCCTCCTCCTCCATTAACTCCAACTGGCTAAGGATTTGTTGGAAGACAGGGTTGGATGTGAGGAGGCCAAGACTCCTCCACTCAGCCTGGTTGATCAGGGTGGAGGCGGTGCCCTTGTTGTAAGGCCATGAGAGGAGCCTTCCAAGGCTTCTGCCCACACTATCTTTCATATCCCTTAGCTCATTCTCAGGAAAAGCTCATACTTCTGTTTTCACCTTCAGGTACCCATTGTCAGTTCTAATAGTCTCCTGAATAGATTGGCCTCAAGCTAGACTGGCCTGAAAGTAGGTAAATCTGTGATTAGAATGAGAACAGATATAAGAGGCCATGAGCCAGGGGATTTTATGCCGGGCTGTGGAAACCTCATTGATCTCAGTGTGGAATCAGCTAGCCAATACCTTGGCAGAGTCTTAAAGTCCCATTTATCACTTTCCTTTCTCCAAGGATGGAGACAGCATGTTCTAATCCCCCAACCGGTAGGTACCTCAACCTGGTAGAGCAGTGGTAACTCTTTAGTTTAACCCACAAAGCCAGGAGTCCTGGGTTTAAAAGATGCTCCTGTATGAGCAGAATGGAAGCACCTTCCAAAAAATCAACCCACTCCATACTTCCCAGTGCACCCTGCTCACTGCAACAAAATCCACAGAGTTGCTCTATGGTGTGTCATGAGAGTGCAGGCTCAGGTAAACAGAAGCTTTCAGCAAATGACTACCTTTTTACAAATACAGTCAAAGGGTCCAAAAGAGCAGGGAGAGAGATCCCATTATGGTGTGTCCCCAGGACTGCCAACTGCATGGGCCAGGTCTGGCAGATGGCAGCTTCCTATGCCCCACTTTGTGTTGAAGATGTGAGATACCCATAACGCCCCAGAGTTGAGTATTTATATAAAACCCCACTGGGAGGGGGCCTGCCTCTGAGACTTCTCACCCTGAAAACCAGCTGGAAGTGCTTGTTCCTGGTTTCAGGTTGAAGGGATGGTCAGTCCTTTCCATTAGGCCTAAGTCTCTTCCAGGCTACAGAACAGAAACACATTGAAATATCTCACATAATAGAGAAGGAAGGGGTGTAGTAAGGACTGGGAGATGGCCAGCATGCCAGTGACTTCCCTAGTAGCTTCCATTATCAACAAAGCAGTTAAGAATTACCCATAAAAAACAGGTATGGTAGGTCACTCTTTCCAAAACTTTCCAGTGGCTTTCCATTTCATCCCAAGTAAATTCAAGGTCCTTCCAAGAACCTGTAACGCTCTATGGCTTAGCCCTTAACTGACCTGACATTATCTTCTACTCTTCTTTCGCTTGCTCACTTTGCTCCAACTCCACTGGTTGCCTTGCTCTTCCTTGATGACTAGAGTCAATCCTCTTTAGGGTCTGTATTAGTTAGGGTTCTCTAGAGAAACAGAATCAACAGGGAACACTAGCAAATATAAAATTTATAAAAGTGTCTCACATGACCTGGGGAATGCAGAGTCCAAAATCCGCAGGGCAGGCTGTGAAGCCAACAATTCTGATGGAGGGTCTGGACAAACTCCACAGGAGAGGCTCACCAGCAGAAGCAAGAAGAGAGACTGTCTCTCCTGAATCCTCCTTAAAAGTTTCCAGTGATTAGATTGAGCATCACTCATTGCAGAAGACACTCCCCTTTGGCTGATTACAAATGGAATCAGCTGTGGATGCAGCTGACATAATCATGATCTAATTCTATGAAATGTCCTTATTGCAACAGACAGGCCAGCATGCCCAACCAGACAAAAAGGTACCACCACTTGGCCAAGTTGACACATAAAGCTGACCATGACAGGGTCCTTTCAACTGTTCCCTTCTGCTTATAATTACTTTTCTCCCACCTCCAAACCCCACCCAAATATCAAATAGCCAACTCCCTCAAATGTTTCAAGGTTACACAGTACCTGCTTTTCAATATGGCTTTCTCTGACCAATTATTAAAATTTGCAACCTCTACCTCACTCATCAACCTTTCTCATTTCTGTTCATAGTACTTATATATTTTGTCTATTTATTTACTCACATTGTATGTTCCCCCAGTAGAATGTAAGCTCTTTTAGAACAAAAGATTTGTCTGTTTAATTCACTGCTATGCCTCTAGTGCCTGGCAGAGAGCCTATTTTTGGATGAGTAATGGAATTCCTATACAAATAACCGATATGCTTAAGTCTAGTTTTGTTATTTTGTTGTTGTTTTTGACATTGTTGTTTCAGTGTACCCTAACAAAATCTAAAACATGCAAAAAAGATTAAAAAAAAAACAGTTCTTGGCTGCCAAATACGGAAGTCTAAAATTTCAAAATTATGACAAACATCAGTGTTTTCAAAATAATTTGATAAGAAAGCATTTCTCCCACTTCCCTGTCTCTCTATCCCATTATTTGGCATTGAAATGTTTGTTAATCCACCATTAGTTTCAGATTATTTACTGCAGCAAATGTTTAGTCTTCTTCAAGTGACGTCATAAGTACAACCACAGTAAATAATCCAGAAAAGCCTGAATTGTTGAAGTGAGAGTGGACAGGACTCACATATTGTGTGAGTGTCGGAAGCCTTCACACATGTAATGGTCTCTGAAGCTTCCCCATATTATACCAAGACTCCAAAAATATAGATGAAAAATCACTAACATATTTTTCATTTATCATTAAACTGATAATATTTACCTATCTTCTCAAGGTCATGTGCTACTTTTTCCATTTATGCCCAATAGTTTTTTTTTCCTTTTTCACTAGTGGTTTATAATCGGCATTTTAGTTCAACTTGATTTGTTTGAATTAGTGATGGGGTAGGGTTTCCTAGTTTGCTGTTGTTGGTGGTGGTGGTTAGGGGAGTCCTTTCGCATTTGAGTATCTGTGAAAACCTAAGCAATGCTTCAGAATAATCTTTTTAGATATACGATAACATATCTAACCCTATACGATACATAGGGTTAAAATATAGCTGTCATCAAATTGTATATTTAAAAATATTTATTTTATAGTAATATATGTGTGTGCTCCTTTTATACCATGTGAAATGATATAATCTAGTGGCATATCTATTCCCTGTCTTCCTTTGAGGCAGTGATGAGTTTTCGCCAACAACTGTAAAAACACTGTGACTTTTGTAGTTAACAAAGTTACAGGTTACTACTGATACTATTCAAGTTTATTGCCTATGTTCATAATTGAAGGATCTCAGACACAATAAAGATGTATGTTTTTTTTCACCTATGTACAAAGAGCCCTGCCTTTTTCCCCAAATCAATAACGCCTGGTATAGATGGAATTTAATGATTCAAAGCTTCACTAAGATGAGAAAATAACATTGTAATTGATATATTTTCTGTTTAAATGAACTTTTTGTCATTATAGTTTGACTATTCATATGAAAGAGTCTATATTGTGTATATATATATTTTTAGTTTATATGGTCTTATACTAGCAGCTATAACTACCCGAGTTCTAGTATTTGCCTGTTTTTTTTTTTTTATTTCTGTCCCTTTGTTTTGCTCACTCCCATATCACTGTGTTTTAGTGGGTATGCTATAATAGCATTTGGATGATTTTTTTTAATTTTGTGGGAAATACTTATTTTAACCAAATGTGGTAGGTCCATTCACATTAACTTTGAGTACTGGTATTTTTTGGCTTAATTCTGTTTTCCTGCTTTTGGATTGGTATTTTCTATTCGTCCCAAAATTTCTATTCTTTTTTTCCATCTCTATCTCTCTATTTCTGTATTTCCCCTCTGCTGCAGAAGTGACAGATACACACTCATCTCCCAGCCCTCACCTACCGCCTTCTCCTTTTGTGTTGTGTGCTGATGTTTTGGTCTGTTTACATTCTGCAGCCCAGAGGAGATGTTAGGTCTAATGACAAGGCCTGACCATACATTAAAACCAGGAACAAGCAGTCTCAGATGCTTTTCCAGGCAAGAAATCTCTGTGGCAGTGCTCTCTCCCCCTGAGTCATAAAATACCTCCCTTCACAGCACAGATTTGTCTCTCATCTATAACGGGAAGTGGGGCATGCTGAGTTGCCATCCACTGACCCTGGCCAGAGCCGTTGGCCTCCCCAGGAAATTTAGCTGTGCTGGTTTGAAACAATGTATGTACCCTAGAAAAGCTATGTTTTAATCCTAATCTCATTTTGTAAAGGCAGCCATTTCTTTTAATCCCTATTCAATAATGTAGGTTGGAAACTTGATCTGGTTATCTCCATGGAGATGTGACACACCCAATTGTAGTAATTAAACTTTGATGAGAGGGAGATGTGACTTCACCCATTCCAAGTGGGTCTTGATTTGCTTACTGGAATCCTTTAAAAGAGGAAACATTTTGGAGAGAGTTCCTTTTTTGAGAATGATAAGAACCACAAGGAGAGTGCACCAGCCAGCAACCTTTGGAGATGAAGAAGAAATACGCCCTTGGGAGAGCTTCATCAAACAAGAAGCTTGAAGAGAAAGCTAGCAGATGTCTCCATGCTCTCCATGTGCCCTTCCAGTTGAGAGAGAAACCCTGAACGTGGGCGGTCTTCTTGAGTGATGATAACCTCTTGCTGGTGCCTTACTTTGGACATGTTTATGGACTTGCTTTAATTGGGACATTTTCTCAGCCTTAGAACTGTAAACTAGCAACTTATTAATTCCCCCTTTTAAAAGCCATTCTAGTTTTTGGTATACCGCATTCCGGCAGCTAGCAAACTAGAATATCAGCTGTGATGGGATCTCTTCCCCTGCTGTTTTGGGCCCTTTGTCCTGTATAGAGAATGAAATAGTTGTTGGCTGAAAGCTTCTGCTGAGCCTGAGCCTCTACTCCTATGACGCTCCATGTAACAATTTACTCTACACCTTCTCTCCTTCTCTCTTTTACTTTCTTTCTTGTTTTAAGTGGAGATTTTTCTTTTTATCTTATTACTTTTATTCCTCACCATAATTCAGAAATTATATTTTTATTTCTGCTGTTTTGATTATTACCAATCAAATTTACATCCAGCAGATTCTAAGCATAACAGTAAATTAATCCTTTCCAAAAGCAAAATAATATTTCCCCATTCATTTGCCACCCTACATGCATGCTATTTCTCTCCAGTATTTTGATCTTTGCTTAACCCTACAATGTACGCATTGTAATTGTTACTGCTTATATCACATATTATCCAATTTATTTGCCACCATTCCTTCTAGTCTATCAGACCTCAAGTAAGAGAGCTGTTATTTCTAATAACAGTCTCTTTAATGTAGATCTCTTAGCTGAAATTGCTTACAGTTTTCTTTAAATGTAAGATTATTTATTTTTCTTACTTTCTTAAAAGACAGTTGCTATGTATAAAGTTCTATTTTTCCTTCACATGACAAATATACATTTAATTCTCTCTTCCATTGTTACTATTCAGAAATCTTCTGCCACTCTATGTGTCATGCTATTATAGATTTTCTGTTTTTACTTCCTTGCAGCTTTTATAATCATTTATTTGTCCTTAGTATTCTGTGTTTTCACTAAATGTACATTCCTTTTCCTTCATCTTGAATGGTATGAATTGTGTTTTCTTTATCTGTTATTAATGCATTTTATTTGATTTAGATATCTTTTAGCTATAATCTCTTCACCTTACCTTCTTTCTGAATTCAGTTTAGATAAAGGTGGGTTTTCTCACTATCACTTAGCACTTTTTCACAATTTTAATTTCATGGTGTTCCTGGAGTGCATTCTACATAATTTCTTCAGTTCTATCTCCTCATTTCCATAAATCTATTCCTAGCTTTGTCTAATCTATTGTCACACTCATTCACTACATTACCTATTTAAATCAAATTTTAAATACAACTTTTTGGTTATTTCCCAAATCTTTCTGGTTTTATTTGGTTTGTCACTGTTTGCTCCTTTTGGTGCCTTCACCTTTTTAAAATTAACATTTCTTATATGGTCATTATATATTCTTTATATATCAATCCATTTTAAATGGGGGGGCTTCTAAAGATATTATTTGCTTTTTTGTAATTCTCGCTCATGGTGGTATGTCATTCACTCTTTAATGCTCTTTGGCAATGAACTCTTGATAAGCTGGTCTTCTTTGTAGAAGTTTGGACCCTAATTTTTTGGATGCAGTACTATAATGGAAATTTACATTTCCCTGTCCCCCAGGTCAGAAGTCACTATTACACCAGGACTACATTTTCCCCTTTCCAACCACCCTGCCTTAACCTGAGGGTTTCAGATTTCTCCTTTATCAGTTTTTATGGCTTCTTTCTTCTCAGATTTTATTTTTTCCTCAGATTTTCTTCTCTTTGTCAGTCTTTGTCTTTCTCTCTGTCACTTTGTCTCCCCATCTGTTTGTCTTTCTCTCTCTCTCTGTGTTTCTCTTTCTCATCTCTTTTCTCCTTAGATACTTTCTTTATTTCCTGTGATCTCAGGGATACTGAAAATTATATTTTAAGTAGGATCTTTGCCTATGCAGTATGAGTGACTATTTAGAGCTTCTAGTTTAAAAAGTTATTTTGTCAATGTTTTAAAGAGAAGAAGTATAATAAACCTTATTTACTGGCTTTATATGAATGGAGGAAAAAATAGCAAATAAAATTTCAATTCTTTACTTATTTGCTTACTCTAAGTAATGAATTAGACATTCCTCTTGAATTCTTAATTTCAGCTCTTTGATATAGGGAAAATAATAACACAAATTTCAATTATGAAAAATCTCTAGGATAAAATTATTGTGCCCCAAATTTTTAAAGTATATTTTACTATTCTTTAAACTTTTAAACTGTATTAGAATTAATCAATCAAAAGAATAATCACAAATTCAAAACTATTTTAATGATGTGAAAATTTTAACTCCAAAGTATGTGTAGTTCTTTGCAAAATTCATGAAAAAGGGAATATTGCAATATTATAAATACCATGAGCAGAAATGAAGCTTGTATAATACTAGTGAAATAGTGTATAATAATAGTGAAATGTACAATGTACAAATTTTAAAAATGTTTTTGCATGAGGAAGAACAAAGGAATGTCATTATTGCAAGGTGCTGAAAATAGATGATAATTAATACTTTAAAATATCACCTTAGGTGTGAGACTAAAGCAAAAAATGTTTATTTGCTACAAAATTTATATTTTGACTAGAGCATTTCCTAATATAACTCATGTAGATAGTTTGATTGAATGTCATAAGTACTTGGAATCTCAGGTAGCACAAGAGATTTTGTTGGTTTGTCCAGAGTGATGCCCCGATGAATCCCAGAATGATTTGATCAGTGACTGGAAAAGTATTTGCAAGCCCCCTTCGGGGAATGGTGAGAGTGGGGAGAAATTCAACTTCCCCAAGTTGAATTCTTGATATTCTCACAAGCAGTGTGGACAACCAAAGCTATAGGCTGAGCCCCCAGTCTTGGGGT